>SCLH01000345.1:126073-137622 GCA_004367855.1 Oikopleura vanhoeffeni
AAGTTTTCACTTTAGAAGTTTGAGAAGACATGTTCTCCTAATATTACCAATCTTAAAAAAAATTGTATCGAATCGTTTTTGAGAAAAAACTAGCTAACAAATTCTAAAAATATCATGAAATTTGCAGTTTTTCATTATTCTTAGAACAAGTCCGATGAAAATTTTCGGGCAAAAATATTTCCGATAACTGTTAACGAGTTAGTATTGTTATGTCTTTACAAAAGTGTAATCAATTTCCATTAAGGCGTTTCCGAGAAAAAGACATTGAAGTCAAAATCATGTTCTAGAACTCTACTGCCCAACTTGGTGCTGTGGTGCTCAAAAAACTTCTGTTTACTTAGTCGGAAGCCAAAAGGATAGATCTTCCTTTTAGCTTTTCAGAATTCTATAACTTGGTTTCTGTTTTGTTCTGAGCCCCCGATTAAAATCTCAAAAAACCGTGGTACCCCCTAATTGAAAGGTGCGCTTCATTTGTTTTCTTTTGGACGTTTCGAGTTTAAAATTGCCACCAAAATCCTAAAAAGTGTTTGTATTTTAGGAAAAATAATTATTTTGAAGCATTTTTTTGGTTTCTAAATTTTGTCAAAATTTGCAGGCTCAATAAGAAAGTTGACGTCCTTCAACCAGACGCAAATAAAAATTTCAAAAAAAAACCTTAATAGATGTCAAAAGGCTGTGCTTCAGATTGCAGTATGAGCCAAAAAGTTATCTTCTAACTTGGAGAGATAACTCTTTGCCTTGAGCCTCCTCTAAACTGACCATTTCAAAATTTTAATTTTCGGTTTTTCGCGTTTTTGTCCGCTGAAAGCAAATTTTAAAAACCAAAATCGCTTTGCATTATTTGTAAGGCTTCTCCGGAGCCTGACACAAAAAATATAATTAAAGATGATGAAAATTGAAGGAGTAGCACTAACTGCGGTCTTTTTAGGAGGTTTTAAAGCGTATGGTGTCGGCGTAGGTGGATTGTATCAGATTACTGTTAAGTTTAAAATTACCGCGAAGGTTGGTCTGTTAGTACAACTGTTTTTGGAATACTCACCTTTGCTAGTTGGCGGGAAATGACTTGGAAGAGGCCCAAATCAGCGACACCCACTCCCTTAAAGGGGGTAGTCATGTGACATGACTCATGTCTGATTTGCAATTTTGCAGAGCTATTTCAAGAAAATCTGAACCTTGAGCAATAATTCCAAAAGTGCCAATTTGTAGACCTAGCCTAATCTTGTGAAATCGAAGGTCAAACTGAAATTTTGATGACTACACCAATCGTCACATAGTCGTGACATGACGTCACTTCGCAAATTTTAGAATTCTATCTCCTCACCAGGACCATTGATATTTCGAAAATTTTTGAAAATTGCGTATAATCGTGGAATGACAAACTAAGATTTCAGTTTGGGCTTTTTTCTTTCGATGACTGAATTTTACTAGCGGTCCATAAACTTGACGATTTTTTGGGCTGTATTTCATGATTTAAAAATCTATCTCCTCAGAGGTTTACTTTCAAAATTGAGCCAAATTTTTTTAAATTACACCTTGTGCCATTTTGAAGGGTTTCAGTTGCGTTTTTCCCATATTTCGATGCAGACTTGAAAATACAATTTTTTTGGTCATTTTTGAATAAAATTCCGAAAAAAAAAGTGCTTCTATTTTTTCGAAAGTAGGCTCAAAAGAAAGCCAGTGAACCACTGATGAGAAAGTTGGCTTACGTCAAGGCGATATTTTGAAGTTTTAGTGGTCAAATTTGAGCAAACGTTATTTTTTAACTTCATCTTTTAAAAAATACTTAAGTTTCTAAAGAAAAAAATGCGAAAATTTCAAAAACTTTTTTTGATGATTGGGTTCTTAGTACACTTAATTATCACCCCGTATCAATTGGGAGCATTTTTGATGCCTCTAAAGCCTTTATTAAATCAGACATGACGACCCCCTTAAACTGCCGATATTCATATTGCGCAACCTACCGCAAATATAAGATTATGCTGTATCTTAAATTCAATATTTTGGCATCGACTTCAAATTTTTGTGCCAAAACTTTTTCCAAATATTTTTGTAATTTGACACTTTTCAGGGAGTTTAATTACAGTTTGTTCATCTTTTAAGCCAGAAGACATGTTGACCTAAAAATATACACTACCTGGATGTACCCACCTGGATAGTTTTTCGAGAGAAAACGTTTGGCAATAAACTTTTTGCTATAAAAATTAAAAAAAAACGGGAAATATGTAATTAGACCCCATTAGAGGTCTCATAAGACTTATATATAGGTCATATGACACTTCTGATAGGGTCAAATTACAGATTTCCCGTTTTTTTTTAATTTTTAGGGGTGTCAAATAACGAAAAAATGCCAAAAAGTTGTAATAGATGCCAAAATATTTAATTGAAGATACATGTATGCGAGTTTTTTTCGAAAATTGACATTTCAAATTTTAACCTGTTGATTTCCATTATAACCGGACTTTCGGTACAAAATCAAAAAAAAATTAATCATTGAGTTTTTTCTTGGTTTGAGAATATCTTGCTTTGTTCAAAAATGGGATGGGGGCAAAGGGCCCAAAAAAAGGTACCAAAGACAACGAAAGTTAAACGACAGTAAATTATTAAGAGATAAATTTACCTAAACTCGACCATATGATTAACCAATTCTCGTAACTGCGGATTAGGAAGTCGATTATTTCGAAAATCTTCCAAAAGTCTCGATCTTCCAGTTAACCCATCAAAAGAACCCATCGACCGAGTTGGAAATCCAAGTGAATTTGAACTAAACCGACCAGAATCGTGAGATAGGCCAAGAGCAGTACCACCAAACGGCGGAGGCGTTACTAAATACCAATATAACAAACACATCAATCATTTTACGGAGAAACTGTAGGTTCCACGAATCAGGGAAGGGCACCGAGCTAAAATATCTGCTCGGAAAAAAACGAGCGGGTCCGATCAAACCGATCAGATCGTTTTATTTTCGATCCGATCAGCAAAATCTGCTCGGATGCCCTTACCTGCCGCGAATCACAATTTCAAATTTTGTGTGATTACTCGAGGTCGTTTTTTTAATAGTGTCCAACTTAAGGGGTATACATATATATGTTCTAAGAGAACAGACTAGATAGCGACAAACGCTTTTTTGCATCTTAATCTTGACCGAATTTGTAGTGGAGAAAATTTTTGTTTGGTTTTTTGGTAGGTTTGAGCAATTTCGATGACTGATTTCCGGTCACGTGATCAACCCAGGAAGCCAAAAAAATTTCTACCGTATATTTTTTTTACAAGGTTTCACATGCAAAAAAACATTTGTCGCTATTTTGTCTAGTTCTTCCAGTCGAAATCACAGTTGGACAGTCTTAAAATAACGACCTCTAAAGACATGTTGTTAGCTTCTCGAATCATAAATTTGACAATTTCTCCCCCACCCTCTCACGCCCACGCAACCAATCAGGGCAAAAAACCGCTAAAACATCCACGCGTTAGGAGAGGGAAACTCATTTACACTGAGGGCATTGTATATTGTCTGATAGACTTTGTGTTCGACCTGAAGCCATGAAACTACAAATAAAAAAAATACCTTGACCTCCCGGACCGGGGCTTGTGATTCCATTATAAAGCAAATTATGTGGATTTCTCATCTGCTGCATATTATAACCGGCGATTCTGGGATCGGAATTAAGCGAATCGCGACGTTGAGGGGTCGAGTTATGAGAAGGCGAAGCAGTGTTATCTGGCGAAATACCAAAAGACGGATAATTTGTATTCATCCAAGGATTAAGCATTTGAGCATTCTGACCGCCCAGTTGAGAAGACTACAAAATAATTATCAACAAAATTAAATAAATATTATATCCAAAATTAATCTATGAGTTCTTGATGAAAAACTTTTTACTGGGCATATATATTCCCCTCAATATACCATCAAAGTAATGCTTTATGATTTGGGCAACTTTTGTAAGTTTTGTAATTTCTTATGATTGCTTTTGTAGAAAATTTTGAGTTCGAATTCGTCAAATTATGAGAAATTTTTGAAAAAAATTCCGAAAATTATGAAAAATTCTCCTTATTTTTCGTTGATTTCTTTTTAAATTATTTGATACGAATCAACGAGACACATTCTTAAAATGGCCACTTTAAATATCGCCTTTGGAAATTTTCTAGAATTGGAATTTTTTTGTTATGAAGCCGATTACAAAATTTAGTGTCTGTCGGGTACTCCCAGTAAAGCTGTGTGTAAGCTGTTTTTAACGGACACAAAAAGATAGTTTAAAGAACTCGAAGCTCTGAAATCATCAATTGGTTTTTTGAATCGAGGTACCTTACTGTATTTCCTGATTTGTACATTGAATCTGACTAACTACTAGTATACTAGTAGTTAGTCAGATTCAATGTACAAATGACGAAATACAGTTAGGTAGCTCGATTCAAAAAACCAATTGATGATTTCAGAGCTTCGAGTTCTTCAAACTAGCTTTTAGTGTCCTTTAAAAACAGCTACCGTAAGGGAGTACTCGACAGACAATAAATTTTGTAATTGGTTTCATAAAAAAATTCTAATTCTAGAAAATGTATATATATGACTATTTTTAACAATCAATGACAAAAAAAATATGTAATAAATTTTGTTTTTACTCAATAATTAAATAAAATTATGACATGTATTTGTCTTTCAAAATGATAGGATTCTGTTGATTTACCTGCATCATTCTGACCCTAGGGTCTTGATTAAAGTTCTGATTGATTCCATAAATATTTTGCGATTGATTTTGTAATTGTGCAAAGCCTAGATTAGAAGCTGGTTGTCCCAAACTCGGTTGTTGTTGTTGAGCTGTTTGAGCTTGTTGTTGAGCCTGAGCTGTTCCTCCATATTGTTGATTGTATAATGCATAATTTAGCATATTATTCTGTTGTGATAATGCCGCAGTTTGAAGCTAGAAATAAATTTTTACAAATCGACCAATCACCATTAAGGAATTTTATTAGCAGCAACTGTGCCACCATGGACAAACCGTAGAAGACATCATGAACCGGTTTTGTTATCTAACTAGTAACTAAAAAAGCTGCGGTGATTTAGTTTGCTCCACCAGTTTAAATTTTGGGTTAAAATAGAAAAACCATGCGCCCTTATAGCGGAACTGGCAAACTTTTCGAAAGAATGGTCCGTCCTTTTACGATGACCGCGGCAAACTATTTGACCAAAGTGTTCGTCCTTAGGTCCGTCCTTATAGAGGTACGTTACTGTAATTGTTTACGGTTTGAAAAAAAACATTTCGCCGCAGCTTTTTTAATTTCCAGTTGGATGCAAAAACCGTTTCGTGATATCTCAGACGGTTTGTCCGTGGTGATCTAACATCACTGATCTTTCAACAGTCGAATATTTAGCTGCTAAACAAATTAAAAAAGCTACTGTGATTTTTGTCTATAGGGACATCTGAGATTTTGCAATATTGTCCTTAACTTTTGGTGCCATATTTTCTTTATTTTTTCAAATTGTTCTAAAAATTTCTAAAACATAGGCCAAAGTTTCTAAAGACCATAAATTTTTTTGCACTTCTATTATATTTTCACGAAAAAGAGTGAATTATATAAATTTTTAGAAAAAAGACCCTTTTGAACACTTTTGCCATATTGTCCTTATTAAGGGACGGACCAAAATAAAAAAGCGTAGGTTTTGGCCATATTTCTGCCATATTGTCCATATAGAGGATGTCCTTATAGACGCATATCACAGTACCTTACACAAAGATCAAAAATTAAAAAATGTTTTTTTCCAAAACTGAGATTTTTTTTAAAGATTACAATTGCTCTTACTTGTAAAAGTTGCAGCTGTTGTAGTTGTTGATATTCATTGAACATTGCTTGTGTTGCATTAATTTGCGCATTTTGTAAAAGTTCATTTTCCGATTTGATCTCTGTCTCCCTCATCTGGATGTTTGGGCTATTCAGACTGACGACGGGTCTGTTCCATAATTTGGCCTGGTCAGCCAGTGGGTTTTCTAGTTGTCCGTTGTTTAGTGACCAGTTTGCCTGCTCGTTGTGGCCGTTTACTTGAACTTGAACCGGTATTTGGGATTCGGAGCTCCACCCCTGGTTCGGGATCGGACCTTGGTTTATTTGACCACTCCAACCAGCTTCGTATTTAGCCGATTCGAATTGCTGGTTCGCCATCATTGTCCCGTCGTTTGCAGACCAAATACCTTCTGAACATAGAAATGAACAAACTCCTACTTTATAAGGACATGCTTTTTTTCAATTCGAAAAACAGCCCTTTTGTCCTTATACAGCCTGAGTTTTCTCGTTTACGGCGTTTTTTTTATTCCGCCGGGTAGACAGTCAAAATTGCCAATACTTTGCTATAGATTTTGGGCTATCTAACCGGCGGAATAAAAAAAACGCCGTAAACGAGAAAACTCAGGCTGTAGACGTCGCGTATATTTAAAAAAATTAGTTTCCGGAAAAAAGCTCGAAAATGAAGAAATTGAAATTATCAATACACGTTACATTATTATGGTTTTAGAAAATAATGCTTGAAATATTGGCGGTTTCGCCCTTAAGGACGAGCGCGTTTTTTACGTAGGTTTTGGTACTTTTCGGGTTATTTTACCTTCTGGTATTTCTCTTTCTACTTTCATTTGTTGAACACTATTAGTAATTTCATCTATTGATATAGCAGGAACAGCACTTCCAGAAGACGTAGCCAATTGGGTAGACATAATAGCGGTAGTCTGTAATCCTAAAAAAATATTTATCCAGTCTGATAGTCTGTGAGTGCGTAGGTTGAAAAGGACGATTTTGTGTTTATGAGGGTTATATCTTGAAACAAGACATTGTAGAACCCAATAGTTAAATACAATGTACTGTCGTATTTGTCTAAGAGGACAGAAAAATTTTTGACGTTTTGTCCACCTGAAAACGTGTCGTTTTCCATTTGCGTTAAATTTCACTAAAAATGCTCTATCAAATCGAATAATAGCGCTAGAGAGCTAAAAATGCAAGCCAAATGTGCGCAATATTTGAACAAAAAATTCTCACCCTGAATTAGAATTGAAGATCACTGATTGCTCGACCTATCAGAAAGGAGCTTCAAAAGAGAGTGATATTTTGTCTTAAAAAGCCTACTATTACGTGAGTATTGTAGAAAATCATATTTAGATTTTATCAACCTCAGAATTGCAAAAAACTGATTTTCAGGCTCTCGTGCAAAAGCATACTCCTTTCTGGATATATTCTAAATTTAATAATCGGAAAAAATGGGTCATGTGATTTGTACCTTGATTAATTTGATTTAATTCTTCTTTGTGTCTTTCATCTGTCTCGTTGACCCAAGCAGGGTGAGCAGTACTCGTCATTGTCCAAACAGAAGGACCGAATCGATCTAAAATAAAATTAACAAAATAATTTCAAAACAAAATAAAAAATTTATAAATAAAAAAAATAAAAAAGATAGTTTTCAACAACTGAATCAGTTTTATGGTAATTTATCCTTTATCTCAAAAATCGTAATAAAATGCTTCGTATTAAAATTATACATAAGTTCGACCCTTAAACCACCTTTGAGCCGCCTCACAAAACCTACCTCCCCCGGACCATGTGTTGTTCTATTTGTTCCAAAACGTTCTATTTATAGAAATATTTTTTGACTAGTTTCGGTTTTATTACCATTATCAGAATGCACAGAAATATAGAAAACTGTTTCACAAAAACTTTTTCGCAAAATATAATTTCGCAAAAATATTATAACAACGGACTACAAGTTTTCTATATTTCTGTGCATTCTGATAATGGTAATAAAACCGAAACTAGTCAAAAAATTTTTTTTTAAAGTGTCGGAAATGTTTTTGTACTTTAAGCGTCAGAACGGTTCATAATTCCAACATAGTTTATAATACCGTCTCCAGAAACATCATGCTCAGAAAGCGTTTGGTGCCATTAAAAAAAATACTACTGTGGTTCTGTCTTAAGCGGTCAACTTTTCAAAATCTTTGGGGTTTTTGCCCGTTTTGTCCGCTTAGACAGAAACCACAGTTAAGACATGTATCGATCCCTATATTATTTGTCCCGACTATGCACTTTTGCGCGCCTCCACACCCATCGCTTAACTAAGGCAAGCTAATCAGAGGCGCGGATTCAAAAACCGTGGCTGGGACAAACACATTTAGGCATCGTTATGTCAAAAATAAGTTTTCGGATCGTTATCCTGCTATGTAACATCTTACAAGAATACAACTTCCTACGGTTAAAGTAGCAAAAAACAGTAATTTTTGCCATCTTTAATACATTTTTAATGAGATCGAAGAAAGAAACACTTTTTTCCCGGTTCGAGCATGTATGTAACAATGCATACTTTTCATATTTTAAAACCTTTCCGTCCCTGGTTTTTTAATCAAAAGCATCGATAGTCACCACATAGGAACTAAAATAAACTTGAAGATTATAGGAATTGACTTTTTATAAGTTCGTATTACAGTCCCTACCCCCTCGAAATGCAAAAAAATCCAAAAAAGTAGGCATTTCAAGGGGGCAAAGGGGATTATGCGCATTTCAAAGGGGCATGCCTTTTTTCTAGAGAAAAATTGTTTTTTTCTTGATATTTTTATGTTTTTTCGGAAATATCATCTTGCCAGGTGATGATCGGTAGAGATAATCAAAGAAAATTTTTGTACGTAAAAAGTCTTTTTCAGAAAAAACAGGCATTTCGAGGGGTTAAAGGGGATTATTTGCATTTCGAGGGGGTAGGGACTGTATCTCGAATTCCAAATTAGTTTGGGAAACATATTTCATGTCATTATTTATTTGACTAGCTCTCAAATTTGGCTACTAAATCAACTAAATTTTGACTACAGTCATCGTTCCCTAACTGGAACACTTACCGACAAAAAAAAGTGTTCCAGTTTGGGCGCACCCCCATACTTTTGCTCAGAAAGCTACAATTGCACATTAAAATTGCTTTATTTTGTGGTTAAATTCGAAAGTAAATGAAAAAAGTTTTGTGTATAACATTATTTATGTTACACAAATCAAATACAGCGTGCAGTTTTGTATGATTTTTTTAAACTTGTTATTTTGATTTGTTTTTTTCTTGTTTCGAATTTCTAAACCGCTCAAACCAGTGTTTAATGCGTCAAAATTGTGAATTTTGTTCAAAAACCTTTTGACAAATTCGGCGGGATGTTTAGGATTTTCTCTCATAAACTGTTTTATCTGCTGTTTTCTTGAAAATTTAACCAATAATATTTCGGTAGTTTTTAAGCGCTCATTTTATATGCTGATATGAGTTATCAATGATATTTTCATCACGTTAGGCTTTTTGAAATATAATCTAGTGCCATGTCTAGAATTCAAAAATGAAATAATCAAAACAATTCTCATCTTATATTCGTCTTACATATGTGTCAAACGCCATAATAATAGGGAGCAATTCTTGAAAACATATTAAAAAGTCGTTAAAAAAAATGTCTGCAATTCTGCTTTTTTGGGCCTTTCAAAAATATATCCATAAGTTCAAAAAAGCACCTTTGACACATTGACCGACCCTAAAAAGTGTTCCAGTTAGGGAGCGATGACTGTATTCGTTTTTTTATTCTTAAATCGCACTTTTTAATGAAATATGAGCCTTTAGAATTGAGAAATATTGTCACTCCAAATTTGAAAAATTGAATTAAGAAGAAATCGTTGCCTCAAATGCGAAATTGTTGATTAAAGTGAGGTGCAAAATTTTCTGTGACAAGCCCTTTTAATTTTTGTTTTCGCATTTTATTAGGATTCAAGGAAAAAGTAGAATAACTACAGACATCCTAATTCAGTTGCGTCAAGAAAGATGTGTACAAAAATAAAAATTAGATTAAATCTTAAGAAAATTAAATAAATATTTAAAAAATAGATTTTCAGTTAACACATATTTTTCAAGTTATAATAAATGTTAAAGAATACAAAAGAGCAGAAAAGCACATTTATTGTGCCGAAAAAAAGTCAGGGTTAAATGAACTTGAGGAAAAACAGTAAAAATATTTGAACTTCAAAATCAGCGGACATGGATTGCAAATGCATCTTCGGGTTGCCCATCGGAATCTGAAAAAAAAAATAAGATGGTCGTAAACGGTGTTCAACTTAGACAAGACCTACGAAGGGCCTTCTAATTGTATTAGATTTCGCTGAAAATTTGGGAGCAAGCCTGGAATTGAATAAAGGTTGAAAAACGGGCTGTTAATTTGGCAAAATTTTCTGAGAGCCCGTTTGCCAAATTACTTTTGTTTCTTTTTTTTGTGTCAACTTTTTCGTTCTGAAAAAATATTTCTGTTTTCACTCATTACCTGAAGATGAATAATAAATTCGAAACGTTGTAAAAATACTATTTTAATATAGCAAAAACAAATATAATTTGTGCCTCAAAACCCAAATACAATGAATAAAGGTTCATTAGTTAGAATTTTTTTAAAATGTCTCGCATTTGATTGGCCGAAATACTTATTTTCAGAATCAGATAAAATGACCTACACAAGGGTCTTCGTCTCAAATAGGCGATGCGAAATTAAATAAAAAAATTTGAAAAAAATTAAATTTTCATTTTTTTTAAATAAAAATTTCCATCAGATTTTGTGACGTCATCACTTGAGTTGAGACGTAAACTAGCAAAAAAATTTTTTAGGGCCACCTAACAAATTGTTTCAATTGATTTTTTCGTGAAATGGTAAGGTACTTTTAAATCAGCTAAGTACCGTTTTTTTTGCTATCGAAATTTAGAACAAGCAGTGATAGACAACATTTTTATTTGGGTTTTCGTATCTTATGGCCCATAAGATACGAAAACCAAAATAAAAATGTTGTTTATCACTGCTTATTCTAAATTTCGATAGCAAAAAACGGGCCTAAGCAGATTTTAAAGTTAAGGATATGGTGGGTCCTACTATTTTTTTCAATTTGTGCCTCAGAAGCCAGGAAATGTCATATGGAATAGCGAGATCAAGGATAGACCTTTTAAATGTATTTTCAGAAATGTTCCATCTCGATCAGTTTTGCCGTACGAAGCCTCGCAAATGTCAAAATTTTTCCCACACCACCCCCGAAATTTGCAAAATTAATACACGCCCCTTCAAAATAAGGACACTCGGGTAATAATGTGTTTCCTTTAGGATTAATCCCCATTTATTACTTCTTGGATAAATCCACCATTGACAGAATATATGAAGTCGGACAAAACCCCTTAAAACTATCCCCAGTAATTTAGTTTACATCTTAAAAAAATTTGAGAAAATTCTATATTTTTTTAAATTTTCGACTAAAATTGTTTGGCTTGAAACTCTACAAAATGTGTTTTGACTCACTTATGCACATTTTCATAACAAATCTGAGATTAATTAAGATTACGCGAAAACCGGGGTAAGAGAACAATTATGTTTTCGAGCCCCATTCCTATCTTGCGTCTTGCGAGGAATCATGTCAATAAATACAACAAAATATAAATCACATTTGTAGTTTATAAATCACGCAATTCCTGCATGTCTAACATTGATATTTACAGTGGGTGAGACCAATGGGCAACAGTGACCGATGGGCAACAGTGAGAC
>SCLH01000345.1:146220-164383 GCA_004367855.1 Oikopleura vanhoeffeni
TAGCAAATGCTTTACATTTGCTCTCTAGCGGCTCTTGTGGTCACTTTGGCACATTTTAATTGTCATTTTGGATATTCCTGATACAAATTAACCATAAATTTGGTGCAGCATATGCTTTGAATTTGGCCTGCGTTTTGTACCCTTACCATTTTTTCCATATATAGGCAATGCCTATTAGGCATCTACTTCTCGAAAATGGGCAAAAATCTCAGAATTTCAGTCGTTTTGTCCATATATACGCAGTCCTTATAGACACATTTGGCAGTAGATTTGTTTAAAATACCTTCATAAGTGTCGGGCGCTCTTGGCATAAGACATATAACTTCTAAAACATTTGTGGCCAATCCCCTCAAAGAATAGCTGACAGGAGTTCCACTTCCTCTCACCTAAAATAAAATATCATTTTATCATCCTTACCTCCTTTAAAGGGGTACTGGTCTTTGGTTTTATGAGGCCTTGAAAATGGTCCAAATTGATTTGGGGTGATAACAAAGTGTACTACCGACCAAATTATCAAAAAAAAATTTGAAATTTTTGCGTTTTTTCGAAAAGTTTTAGCTCATATACTACGCAAGCTAAAGGCTAGTTCTACAAACTGGCTAATCTGAATAATATCCTTGGAGCCCTGGTTGGCTTAAGTTTTCATCGACAAAAATCAATTCCAGCGACCAGTACCCCCTTAAGTTCGCCTGCATAAGGGGGTTGTATAGGCTGGAAATGCATTTTAAAGAGCTCATCAATTTTTATTACTAAATCAATCTTATAAAAATTTCAAGAATGGTATCTCGTAATCCCTAGAAACAATTTTTTATCTATTTTTTTCATGGCATATTAATAATATGAAATCACACCAACTGGTCAATTAACTGTGAGCCAAAAAAAATA
Source organism: Oikopleura vanhoeffeni (assembly GCA_004367855.1). Lineage (NCBI taxonomy): Eukaryota > Metazoa > Chordata > Appendicularia > Copelata > Oikopleuridae > Oikopleura > Oikopleura vanhoeffeni. The sequence goes on from SCLH01000345.1 coordinate 147,106, forward strand.
TAAAAATGATATTTTTAAGCTTATTTCAAAAAAGTTTGATTTAATGAGGTTATCGACTGTAAATTACCGAAATTGATGACATGACAATGGAGTCTTTTGTGAGGGGAACAGGTAAATTAATTTTCTTTCTTAATTTTGTATTTTCCGCCTCCGTTATCCTGACAGTCGAGTAGACATTGGGCACGGTGACATATCCCTTCAGGCAAAATCGATGAAAAATATTTCCTTCTGGAGTTAAGAAATCTACAACAGAGTCAAAATCGAATAATGGTTCAACCGGTGTAAAGTCCATTTCAATTGACAGATCGCTCAGACAATCTATTGATACACAATATCCGTCGCCTTCTTTTGACACAAAACTCTTTTTTTTTTATTCAAAATTTTTTTTAAAAACGCTCAAATTAAAAAGATTATTTGGAACAAGCTGAAGTAAATTGAAAATTACCTGAAAATTTTCAAATGCGACAGTTCACTGTCTTAAAGACTTTAGTATAAGTCCTTAAGGTAGTTTTTTTAGGTGCGACAGATTTGACTGAGTTACCACAGACGAACCGTATGAGATATCACAAAACGTTATTTTCCATTCAACTGGAAACTAAAAAAGCTAAGGCAAAATTTTTTTTGCTTCACCGGTTATTCTCGGTTTGAACCGGTTATTTGCGATTTCCCCTTAATAATACTACAGTATTATTAAGGGGAAATCGCAAATAACCGGTTCAAACCGAGAATTACCGGTAATAAACATTTATTATTACACACAAGTACCTGCAAAACATGTTATAATATATCGTTCAAATTTCACTTTAGAATTCTTAAACATCAAAATTTTTAATATTTGACATACAACAACTTCCGGTTTTAGGGATAAATAATGACTAATCATCGAAGAATTAAATTTTGTCATTATGAAAAATCTTAAGAAAACTAATTTTAAGAAATTTTATTTTCAGGCATTAGTCTTAGAATTTTTTTCGAGTTTCATTTCATACGCATATTGGGTCATTTTAAAATCTCGAATTTTGAAAATTTGAAAAAAATTGAACAAAAAAAATTTGGCCTGAGTTTTTTCAGTTCGCACTTAAAAAAAACTACTTTACTTAATTCAAACATGACTTTTTAGTATCGAAGACTTATTAGGTCAATGATAAGAGGATTAGATTTGGCGGCCAGCGCTTACTCTTAGCGGAAAGGCTAGTGCAACGAGTTAGCCCGAATACACATTATCTACCATATCCTAGTTGAGGGGCTACTGGGGCAACCGTATGGGTAGGGAACGAACCGGGCAAAAAACTAACTTTTGAATTAGGGGGTTTAGCAAAAAACGGGAAAAACATTAAAGCGTACAATTTGAAAAGGAAAAAAATGGACATTTTTTTTGCCGGTATTTTAACCGGTGAAAATACCGGTTTTAGAATTAAATTGCCGGTTTCATATATCTCGGTCGAGCTCGAAGCTAAGCCACTATGTTAGTCGTAATCTATGGATAATTTTACATTACCACGCCAAAAATCAGCCCGCGCTCCCTACGTATGGGTCACCGTCAGCTTACAACTATCCGACTGCAAGGCTTATACCGACACTTTTAGAGTGGCAATATCTTACAACTCCAGGGGGTACAGACTACGGCTGGACATTAGGGTGGTAGCGATAATGTCTGTAATAGATGTAACTACAGTACAATTCCGAAGTTCAAGTTCCAATTTTAATATCAAAAACTTTGAAATAAAATATTATGGGCTCTAGAATTTAAATTTTTGAATAATTTTAAAATATTTTCAATTTATTATCTTTATTTTAAGAAAATTTTGACCGGCGGGGCTGTTTCCAGTCACGTGATCAACCTAGGAAGCCAAAAAATATTTTTACCGCCTAATTTTTCTCGGTTTTCAAAAAAAATGCGTAGGTTTTGCCGGTTTTGTCCGCTTAATTAAAATTCACAGTACATAAAAAAACGACCTAAAGCAGAAAAGTAATTTTGAAAGCGTGCCTGATCTTTAAAGATAAGTCTATCCGACAGTTCTTTGACATAAAGCAGGACTTTGGCATGGGTTGGGTTTGAAAGTGATAAAATGTGCCTAGAGGTGACACCAGCCTGGCCAATCACAGTTACGTATTCCGTAGCTGCATTTAAAAGGGTAGAATGAATTACAGAAGCTCTGCTTTTAGCCAATTCTTTGGAATCGTGAGGTGCAATACGATCTTTTCGAGATAATCGGACTTTTTCAGCGAGAGAAGCGTCGTCTACTTTAAAAAAAGTTTTTTTGCGCAGTTTTTCAATTCGGCGTTGCAGGCGGGGATCAGGAGTGGACCACGTGCGAATTGAACTCAAAGAAGTTACAGGCAGTACATAGTTCAACGTATCTGAAAATATAAATATTGAAAAAATAGAGGAAAATTTAAAGAATTTAGAAAATGTGTATGAGCACGGCAAATAGCCACTTTTTTGTTATAAATGCCTACATATTATCTGACCGCCGTTTGAAAAATCTTTATTTTTCATCTTTTTCGACTTTTTTAGAAATATTATGAAAATTTTCCGCAAATCAAGTCCAAAAATTTTTATTAGTGGTTTTTAGAATTTTTCATAAAAAATCAGGCAGAATCATTTAAATGATAAGTTAATATTTTATTATTATTATTTAATATTTAATTAAATGATAAATTCAATTTTCTGGTATCTATTAAATCTCCGTATATCAATTGATGGGATGGTCGCGCGAATATCATTTTTAAACGATTGATGAAATTTACAACACTTCACAACCAAGGCTGTACAACCGGTTAGTGCCATTTGGCACTCAATTATATTCTTGCAAAAAATTCTCAATAAAATTTCGAGTGTAATAAGCGGCATTTATTTAGATAGTCAGGATATTTTTACTATCAAATGGCAATTGAAGGTCAATTTTTATCTCAAAAAAAGATGTTTTTCTCTTCTTTTGGCAATTTTTGACCATTTTTCATGGAAAAAAACTTTGATAATTTAATTTCTCCTTAAGGAAAGTTTTAATGTGCAGAATTTTTAAGCAACTTTTTTGCGCTTTACACCCAAAAATGGCTGAAGTTTATTAATATCGTCTTTAAAAAATTCTAACATCGGGTTTAGTGAGAAATGAAGTTCCCATGAAAAGTGTTTTTTTTTAAATTTTTCACAGATACTTTAGTTAGATACTTAAGTTATGTTAAGAAATTAAAAATATAAACGTTCGCAAGAATGAACAATTTCATTGAAGATAAAAAAATTAATTTTCACATTTTTTTCTTTCATATATATCGCTCTGAAAAAATATACCAATCTGCCGGACTTATGACACCCCCTTAAACGCACGCTAGACTTTTTTTAACCCGAATCCACTCTACCAACCTGTCCGTTTAAACGCACTCTACTGTAGTTATATTATACATGTATAACTTATATCCAAACTAAAATTTAACTTCTCAAATTAAGATGTTTAGATCACCTGTTAATTGTGCATTTTTAAAGACATTGAATGAATTTCCTGAAGCCTGAAATTTGACACGTAAGCCATTTATTTTCTCCATGGCGTCAAATTCCAAATTCTCTACGGCCTTTACATCGCAAGTAAAATTTTCATTATTCTTCAAGCCCATGAGTGAAACTGGCACAGTGGCTATGACCCAGTTTGAGTACGAATCCAAAATTTTCAAAATAATAATTTTCGAATGAATTTTATCATCAAGGTCTAGGTGTATTTTAATTTGACTGGCAAGCCCATGAAGTTTTTTCGATTTTTGTCTGGTAACTTTGGAGGTATATTCCTGTATCTTAGACGCAAACACTTGGATTTTTAACTTTGTCGGCACATATGTGCCTAAAACGGCTACCACATTAATGTCCACAGCGGTTAATTTACCGCTAGAATTTACAGGCTGGAAATTGTCCACAGCCTTTCTTTGGACAATTTCTTGGCGCACCTCAGGGTTAAGGAGGGTCATTAAATCAGACGTATGATTTATGGGGGTAGTCGTCACTACTAAATCATTTTTTATTTTGGCGGATTTTTCATCATCGATTAAACATTGGAAATTAGCACGAGATGAAGTACCATGAAGATATACAGCACGCGCCCCCAAGCGGACGTCAATAAACCCACAAAATAAAAGCTCACGTGATCCTTCTGTTTTTTTGGCTAAAAAAATTGGAATTTTAAATTTCATAAAACTGTAAAATAACTTTAGGTCCGTTTTTAAGATAGCTTAAAACGGGGTTTTTAAAACTTAAAGGGGGTTTTAAAGGATTTTTCAAGGGCTCATAACTTATTATTCTTTCATAACAATCTTATAAAAATTTCAAGATTGATAGTTCGTAATCTCTAGAAGAAATTTTGCTCCTTATTTTTTTCATAGCATGTTCGACCAACCGGTAAATTAAGTTAACCGCAAGCAAAATTTTATATTTAATTTGCATTTTTATACAATCTGGATATTTTCGAGACAATTTAGAAAAAACTGATAGTGTCCGAATTTTCAATTTCAGTTCTTAACTCCCAGGATCACATTTTGAAAATTATTTTTTGAGCTCAAGGTCATCGTATCAAATTTCCAGTAGTATCAAACGATTCGCAACTATCATGTTTCTGGAAACGGGATTATAAACTATGGCCAAATTATTAACCGTTCTCGCGCGAGAGCAAAAACCAATTTCTCATTTTAGACACTTTTCTTAAGAAAAACTTTCAATATTTTTTTGGAAATTTTGGATTTTTTTTACAATTTGTAATATTCATATAACTAAACAGGCCACGTTGAGATCAAAAATCGTGAAATTAAGTTGACAGTACTACGAGTTCAAAAGATATGGACTGCCTATACAACCCACTTAAGTCAAGTGTTACAAGGGCTTTGAGCCAGTGTCCAATCACATTACTCGATTGTCGACTTAATTCAAGAATCCCGCAATTTCATTGGTCACTTTCTCAAAGTTATGGCGCCTGATAAAAAAGGCCCACTAGGCATCATTTTCGATATAATTACAAAGATTTTCTTGTGAAAATTTTTCTAGCCATTTTCCTAGTTTATGAGTTGCGTTTCTGGTCCAATTTATTTCTTCAATTTCTATTTTTAATTGCAAATAAGTATTTATATTAATTATATTATTATGTTTTAAAATAATAGTTTTCAATTGAATTGCGTCAATTTTATCTTCATCTAATAAAAGCAGTAGCGGCGGTAGAACCCAGTTCGTCCCATTATGCTCTCCAATTTTTAGCCGTTTTTCAGATTTTTTCTCATGGCCAATAAAATCTATATTCACTCCAGAAATTTGAATTTTTTTTTTCTTCGGTAAAAATTTCATGAGGCCATTTTGAAGGCCGAAAATTTCTACTGGATATGATACTAATTCAACTTTTAGCAATAATTTAGCTCCAATTCCATCGTAGTTTTTTGGCAAATCTTGCTTTAATTTTTTAAGGGATCTATTTCGGGAAGATTTATTAATGTCGAAAAAATTGGGGTCGATTTCAGTTTGACCTTCAGCGGAGACAAGATTTGTATAAAGTCTTCTCACCAAAAACCAGTATTTGATTTCGTCTCTTTTATCGCGAGTTTCAAGAGTTTTTGAGCGCAGAGAAATATCCAGTCGGAATCCATCTCTAAAACAAACATTTTGAATAAAGCGATCAAAGAACATTTGACAGTACAGTGAAGTTCGTCTAAAAGGAAGCACCATATCAATATTAAAAGTACTGTGGTTTGCGTCTATAAGGACAGCTGAGATTTTTGCCAATTGTCCTTAGCTTTGTGCCATATTGTCCTTATTTTTTAAAATTGCTCTAAAAATTTCAAAAAAACGGTTAAGAGCTGAAAACATAAGCCAAAGTTCCGGGGGTCATTTCTTAATAATAAAAAAAATATTTTTGAGACCAAATAGTGAGTTTTCTTTTTTTTTTTGCGCTTCACCATATTTTTATGAAAAGAGGTAAATTTTTAATATTTTTTGAAAAAAAGAGCCTCTTGAATTTTGCCATATTGTCCTATTGAGGGACGGACCAAAATAAAAAAGCGTAGGTTTTGGCCATATTTCTGCCATATTGTCCTTAATAAGGGTGTCTTATAGACGCAAACCACAGTACTGTCCAGCGAAATGTACTTGACTGTACCATAAAAATATGCCATGATATGATACATACGTATCGTACTATAGCGTCCTTTTTATGATAAAATGAAGTACCTTTCGCTGGAGAGTACTTTTAATATTGATATGGTGCGTCCTGTTAGACGGACTTCCCTGTATATGGTTTTTGGAAATATTTTGTATCAAAATGATCTTCGATTTTTTAATTCAATACAGTTATAACGCCCGTTTTGTTCTTTAGAGGCACCTACATCTCGAAAATGGCCAAAATTCGCCGAATTTTCGTCGTTTTGTCCTCTTAGACACATAATTTTTTTTGGAGGGGGCAATACCTAGTCATAGCCTATGAGTCATAGGTGGTCGAAAATCAAATATGCCCAAAAAGGGGGCATTATTTAGAGCAGGCATTATCTATACAACAACATCACAAAAATTATTTATTTCAAGTTTTTTGTAAATGTTGATTTACAACTAAACCAGCGGCCCCGATTACATTTTTATTGGCCTCAAGTTCGTGACTCTTATGATTTTCGGCCGCCGTGCACACCACTGTGCACAATAGACGATTGTCAATAGTTTCTACGGTATCTAAATTTTATATTAAAACCCCGACCAGATTTCAGATGCGATAATGAAAAATCTAATCCAAACCAATCACATTTTTTCTTGAGCCGATCAGATTTGATTTTTAGTCAAAATTTTCTGAACCGAGCATTAAAAAGTGCTCGAGTGCCCTACAAGACACTTCCGAGCTATCTCAACGAGATAAAATTTCCTTATTAAAAAACAGACATTGTAAATTCAAATTTACAAAGGTCTGGTTTTTTTAGATGCCTCACATCAACTGATCTGACTTCAGATAGCTAGGAGATAGCGCTGCAGTGCCGGTTTTTTCGATTTCAGATTTTTTACCTGGAATTTTTGATGTTTTTTTTTGGTGAAAAACCGGTAATTTTTGATAATGTCCGATAAAACCAGGAGATAGAAAAAAATAGCTAGAGCAGATGCTACACCACGCAACTTACAAAGTTATATAATGACCCAAAATTTCAAAAAGATCGTATGTACCAGTTCTGAAGTATTTCTCCTAGAAATATGATGTATCTAAAAAAAACCAGACCAAACAAGTTTTTAAACTTCAAAATTAAGATGTTTAAAATATATATTTTAATATATAATATTAATTAAATTATTAAATTTAATATATAATAAAATTTAATACGTAATTTAAATATATATTCTATAGAAAAAATGTTTTCTCACCTAGCAAAGAAATGTGGAGAAGCATTACATTTTAAATTTAGCGCGTTAGTGACACTTTTGCTCTGATTGCTGATTGGTTGATCCCTACAAGCTATTCGATAGTGAAATTGGTCAAGATTTACTCGATTTCCACTTTTGTCCAAAACTCCAAGTAATTTGACACAGTAGACTAGACCTAATTCACCTTCAACCTCGTTTTCTCCGCCACAAATGCCCATATCGCCGAAGATCTTATAAAATCATTCTGAAATAATTTTACCAATAATTTTAAGGGTGAATTGAACTTTAATAATAAATTATTGGGCAAAAGTAATGTTGCAGAAATTAATCATTCAGAAAGAAAAATGAGAATACACTGTGATACTAAAAATTTCCAGTCACACCAGTTTAAGGGGGTGGTCATCGTATAATTAGGGAAAACTAACTTTTTTTAGAAAGTAGTTTTTATTATAACAATTACGGGGGCTCCTGGTCTGTTTTTACTAGTTTTTAAGCCAATTTTTCTATTTAATTCGGCTTTTAAAAACAACTCATCCGATAACAGCTTAGATAAGCTCAAACTGAGCACAAATATCTTGTGAAAATAAAATAAAAAAAAATTAGTTCATCGGATCAATTTGTTTTATCTTTTTTCTTAGATTACTGAAATTGTTAAATTACTAGTTTTTCTAAAAAAATAGGTAACAATCGTCGGATTCGGACCAATTTTTTAAATTCAATTATTTACCAGATATTTGTGGTCTGTTTAAGCTATCTAAGGATTCAATCGGATAAGTCAATCGGATAAGCAAAAGCTGAATTAAATAAAAAAATTTGGCTAAAAATCTAGTAAAAAAAGACCAGGAGCCCCCGTAATCGATAAAGGAACCACCCCTACCGACGACGATTACGGGAAAATCATAGGCTATACCGAGAAACGGTTAAGTGAGGCAATATTGGCTTGAGAGGTAGTGAATTTTTGGAAGGTTTTAAAGAGATTTTTAGATGATCCCTTTTGTATGCCTGATCTAGAGATACGTGAACTAGCTATAATTTTAGTGGTAAGAAAGATGTCCTTGTAACTCCTTGGACTTGAAGATTATTTTACTAGGTGATGAATTTGATCGATATCGTTTGCGCTGTGGGATATCGTCCAGTTTTACCCCACCATCTAAAATATTGCTTTAATTATGATTAAAAATCTTGACCGAAGTTTAAAAAACTTTTTTGACGCCCTAATTATTTGTTTAGACTAATTATTTAAAAATAATCTTTAACTGTCAAATGTGACTACGAGCCTCTTAAGAGCCTACTAAAGTAAAAGGACAAGAAATTATTGTCGTCCACCTGAAAACGTGTCGTTTTGTCCATTTTAAAATAAATTTCACTAAAAATGCTCTGGCGGGGTTTTTTTTCAGCGCAATGAGCAATCGGAGCGAATGTTCTCGAAAACGGTAAATACGATTCCAAAAATTCCAATTGTATCCAAGAGGCAATTGGTTGATACAGAGTCTCGGCTATGTCTCTTACAGATCGACCGACCGGTTAACCGGTAATCATCGAAAACACCAGTAAACCAGGTGTATAAAAGTTAACCAGGTTAGTATATTTTCAGGTCTACATAACATTCCAGTGTCTNCGTTTGCTCTGCTCTACCCTGATTTTTCAAAAGGTTTGCTCTGCTCTACTCTGATATTTTTAAAAGTCAGCTCTGCTCTTAAAAAAGTAGAGCAGAGCAAACTCTGCCGATCTCTGGTCCACATAACATTCCAGTGTCTCAAAAAAAAAGTGCTCTTTACTGCACCAGGTGGTGTCACGTGTCAAAATAAATATTGCAAAAAAATTTCTCTTGAAAAGTTAATCAGGTTAGTATATTTCCAGGTCTACATAACATTCCAGTGTCTCAATAGAAAAAGTGCTCTTTACTACACCAGGTGGTGTCACGTGTCAAAATAAATATTGCAAAAAAATTTCTTTTGAAAAGTTAACCAGGTTAGTATATTTCCAGGTCTACATAACATTCCAGTGTCTAAATAAAAAAGTGCTCTTTACTACACTAGGTGGTGTCACGTGTCAAAATAAATATTTCCAAAAAATTTCTCTTGAAAATTTATCCATATAACCACCTTTTGGAGGGTATAACATGATCAGTTCTCGATAAACTGAAATTTACCGGTGTTTTCGATGATTACCGGTTAACCGGTCGGTCGAGACATAGCCGAGACTCTGTATCAACCAATTGCCTCTTGGATACAATTGAAATTTTTGGAATCGTATGTACCGTTTTCGAGAACATTCGCTCCGATTGCCCATTGCGCTGAAAAAAAACCCCGCCAATGTTTTTCTAGGGTAAATCAATATCAGGGAAAACGAAATTGACCTTAAAAATTAAAAAAAAAAAACCATAGGTGCCGCTAGAGAGCAAAATTTGAGAGGGAACATTAATTCTCTCAAAAAAATCCGCCTAATTTTTGAAAATTGGTACTCCAAATTTATATGGTTTATTGTTCTGGGAACTGATTTTTTTTATAATTCGACAGTAAAGGTATTAATTTTCTTCATGCACGCCAGAAAACTCCATATGGATACTTTTAGAAATTTGGGTCGAAAATTAACTTTTTAAAAATAAAAATTAGGCGGATTAACGTTCCCTCAAATTTGAGCATTATTTAGAAATACACCATTTTGGCCTAAGTCGTTTCTAGGGTAAATCAATATCAGGGATGAGAAAAATGATTTATAGGACTTTGGTTATGCAAAATAATCTACAGTTGTTTTATTACTAAATTAGAGTCGAAAACTTTTCATTAATAATTCTTAAATCTGAATTATAATTTATATCACCTTTCTCATTTGTTTCAATAAAGTGGCACCGGCATCAGTGTTTGATACTTCCAAGGCTTTTGTGAATGAAATATCCAAATTAATTTTCAAGTTCAATTTGAGCAGTTTTATCGCAGTTTCCAACGCCACGTTTTTAACATCCTCATCATCTCCAGTTACTGCAATTTCTACAGCAGCATCTAATATCCGATTCAATAATTTTCCAGAATATTTCGATGGATTGAGCTTTATCTAGGGTTGGGCACGGTNAAGCAATGGTCGGATTTGGACCAATTTGTGTATATTATCCGATTCAGACCAATTTTTTTTATTCACTAAATATTTATGCTCAGACTCAGCTATCAATGAACTTAATCGGATGAGTCGTTTTCAAAAGCCAAATTATATAATATGTTGGCTAAAAAAGTAGCTTATATGTGTCTAAAAACATTTGCATAAAATGTAGGGTTTCAGACAATCGATTGTTTTCTATATGTAGTTGGTTTTAAGTTAAAAAATCTGATTTAAATTTTCGAATGGCATGAAGACAAAGAGTGAGGTGAGCTCAAAAAAGCTACGTAGGTCAAATTTAAAAGGTCGTTTTTATTTTTTTTCCTTTGTCATTTCAAACTGAAAGATTATTTCAGGCCTATATGCTCCTTGGTGATGAAGAATACTTAGATCGATTTAACGTTCATTACAGCGCAATCAGACGATATATCAAACAAGGACCCATGATGGTAGATGTTCAAATGCACCGGCCAAATGAGCAATCTCGCAGTTTCATGGATTCCTTATCAGCTTTCTGGCCGGGTGTAGAGGTTTTGAAGGGAGATATTCAAAGTGCTATTGAAACACATGAATTACTCTATCAAGTTTTTCTAAAATATGGGTTTATCCCAGAAGCTTTTACGCATAAATTTGATGTTCATTGGGGTCAGTATCCGCTAAGGCCAGAGTTTGCAGAGTCGACTTATCTGCTTTATAAAGCCACAGAAGATCCATATTACTTGAAGGTAATTTTGAAATACTAATCAGTGCACTTTTATAATCAAAAAACGTAAATTTTTAGAGCTAAAAAAATTTAGACGGTTTTAGGTAGGCTTGAGCCGATATATCGGCTCTATGATTCCATGCCATTGACTGATTTTTAAACATCTGTGCTGAACTCAATAAAAGTCCCTTGAGTTTCATCTTTTGGTACCCAGGAGATATTTGTCCAAATTTTTCAAAAAAAGAAACCAAAAGTTTTTTGTATGATCGTACCGATTTTTGCATTTTCAACTAAATTTTAATTGGCCGAGGTGATAACAGATTTTTTTTATTCGTTGGGAATATAAATGAATTTTAAAATTAAAGGAGAATATAAAAGGAAATTCTGAAATATCATCTAATTTCACCGTAATCCTTGAAAAGTGCTCAAATTAGCCGTTTTTGGTACATTCACGGCTATAAAATTTTAATTCGGACATCTGAAGTCAAAACTGTTTTCCCAAGAAATCCGTTTTTTCAGAATCACAAACATTTTCGGAGAAATTCGAAAATGATCCCTACTGCCGCCTTTTACACCACGCGTCATAACTTTGAGAAAGTGACCAATGATAGCGGGATTCTATGAATTAAGGGGGTATGCGACTTGTGATTTAATAAGGCCTTAGGAGCCATTAAAAATGCTTCAAATTGATTACGGGGATGATAATTAAGTGTACTAAGAACCCAATCATGCAAAAAAAATTTTTTATGAAAATTTCCTCATTTTTTTCGATTTTTTTCTAAGTATTTTTGAAAGATGAAGTTAAAAAATTACGTTTGCTCAATTGACCACTAAACCTTCAAAAAATTATCGACTTGACGTAAAGCCAACTTTCTCCTCAGTGATTTCACTGGGCTTTCTATTGAGCCTACTGTCGAAAATCGAAGCACTTTTTTTTTCTCGGAACATTTTTGGTAAAATGACAAAAAAAACATTTATTTTTGAGTTTAGGCTGGAAATTGCAAAAAAAAAAAAAAAAAAAAGAGCCCGCGGGAGAGTCTCTTTACAATTGTTCTTAAATACTTGATTAAAAAATTGAGCCATTTTCAAATATAATCTAGGAAAGGAGATTAATTATTGAGAGTCGTGAATTGTAGAGAAAAATCCAGACGCGTTTATTTGTGCTTCTAGAATGTTCGTCGCCGCATCAAAAAAAATCAGCTGCCGACGATGAACATAGCGAGCAGTTTGACATAACTACCCGTTACGTGATCTTGTGAAAATTTGTGCTTCGATTTAGATATACCGGTCTGGAGGATGATAGTTTTTGCAGTTGTGGAAAATGTCACATTTAGTACGATACTGTTACTCTATTTAATGGTCCCAAAATAATTTTGTGATGTTACGTTTTTTCCAAGATTAAGATCTAGATCTACAATCAGCATTTTCGTGTTTTTCTCATGAACTGTTAGTTTCAGTATATTTCACCCGAAGAAAATGTCAAATCAGAGTCGCATACCCCCTTAAGTCGACAATCGGTGTAAAAGGCACAGTAGGGATCATTTTCGATATAGATGGATTTTATGATATCTTGTTTAGTTTATGATTAACAAGTGCTTCAAAATTTGGCAAACATGTTTTTCTTATGTTTGCAAAATTATTTTTGGAAAAAAATATAAAATTTTCCATTTTTATGAGGTATCAGCATTATAAATTTAAAATGGCAAAAAAATTAGTCAGATCCGTTGTCTATAGCACGAGATTCAGTCAATTATTTGAAAAAATTACTTTATTATTTTGAATGCAGTAAAAATTAAGATTCTACCATATATGGTTCCCGAGATATATAGCCCTCGTGGGGTATGTCGATTTTCAGGATCTAAGAAACCATTTAAAAATTTTTTATTTTCGAAAATTTTATTTTTATTCTCAAGATTAAATGCAGAGTGAATGCAACTAAAATTTGCGCCAACGGGGTGAAACTTTGAAAGTTACAGCCAGTGGAATGAAAATGATACGTAAAAAAAATAAGAATTTGTTTTATATCGAAACTTTTTGGAATGAAACCGATAACAAAATTGAGAATGAAGTAAAAATTAGCTTTCTATCATGTCTGAGAGTCGAAATATAACGTCCGTGGGGTACTCCGTTAAAAGGTATATTATGACCCAAAATGATAGTATGTTCCAATTCCTAACTATCTCCGAGAAATGTCAATCAACCTATACAATCAAATATATTCAATTTTGTCATTTGACCATCAAATCGAGTCGGTTATTAGACCCTGTTGCCCCGAAAATTGTAATTTGATCTAATATTTTAAGTTTTCCTTCAGATCGGCACCGAAATCATCGAAGCTCTCGAAAAGCATGCCCGTGTTCCCTGCGGTTATTCCGGAATCAAAGATGTGCGCAAAAAGAACCACGAAGACCGAATGGACTCATTTTTCTTGGCCGAAATGTTCAAATATCTATTTCTACTTTTTGCCGAGGAAGAGGACATGGTAATTGACCCCAGCAAATATGTTTTTACCACCGAAGCCCATCTATTGCCCTTGACCCTGAGCTCGTTCAAAAACCACACTGCAAAAGTTATGCCATTTAATACAAAAGTGAATTATGACGGTAATGCAGATCGATCTTGTCTTAACCCCCGACCGGACGGGCGGTCTGGAAAACTTTATAATATCGAAACTCTTAATCAGTGGCGAATGAATGCGCAAAATTGGATGGCAAGTGCTAGTCCAAATTTTAAGGTGAGTGATTTAGATCAACGTTTAGGCATTTTTGAGAATTTTATGAAGGAATAAATTTGTTTCTGAAAAAATATGTGCAATTCTGTATTCTTCTTTCTGTACAAGGATATCTTAATAAATTCTAAAAACCACCATTTTTATATTACTGATGTAAATTTTTTTTTATGGTATCACCCCCCTCTCGAGCAAACATTCTAATGGTATCAGAGGATAATTTTTGACTACGCATCTGTGTAATGTTGCAAGAGAAAACTTCCGCAATATTTTTTCACAACCTAATCCATCTGGTGAAGTAAGGATCACTTTCACCACTCAAATAGGAAATTACCGGTTTTTCGCTGATTACCGGTCAAGTTCAGAAATCGAAAAATTATTTGACGGTGGAAATTTTTGGATACAAAACACAGTTTCCCGATATCTTTTACCGTTTGGTCTCTAGAAGGGGGGTTGCATTAAACAAACAAAAAATTACCTTGCTTTAAAAATACAGGAATTCGATGTAATGTTTCAGAATTAATTAAGGGGGTAGGTGTCGTTTTTTTTTTGAGCCCTTTATAGAATTAATTTATGATACATTAATATCGGTTATAACTAAAGTTGACCCAGGCAATCTCATGGTGGCAATTATTTTTTTCAAAACAATCGAGAACAAAATCTAGAATTTTCAAATATGAACATTTTTATTGGTGAATATGACCCGCCTAAAACGATGCATGACATTAAAATTATCGGAAATGTCTTTATCGAATTCTAGAAATTTCAATTATTTTTAAGCAAAAATTTTAAACCTAATTATCGAATTTGACGCTGATTGGTTCACAATTTCGATTAGCTGTAAAAAGATTTTTTGATCAGTGATCTATCATCTTCAATTTAGGAACTTTTTTTTAGAACTTTTCATTTCCGGTTAACTTCAAATCAAATTTCTAGAATTCTAAGATAAAATTGAAAAATCCCAGCCAAACATATTGATGACACTACTAGTATATTTATCTACCTTAGTCGAAAAACGGTCTTATTCTGAAAATCCGTCTAAAAGAAGTATCAGTTTGAAGACGAAAAATTTTAAAAATCGGCGTTCAAAAAGGGTTCTAGAAAATACAAGAGCGAAATTCAAAAAAATGGGCCAAACATATTAGTTTACTCATAAATCCCGTACTCTGTGTGATTTTTCAGACGCGTTGTATGTGGGGCCTAATAGAAGTATAACTTTGAAAAAACGCTTGGGTGTTCTAGAATTGACTCTGCACCTGGTGCTGTGGTGTTTAAATTTTGAGTATGAGATATGGAATCGTTAGACGAAGGCTAGACCTACAAACCAGTATCCTAAGATTTCTCACAACTGCTCTAGAATTATTCTGAGGCCTGATTGAAAGGTACCAAAAAGCGACACCTGCCCCCTTAAGTTCATTTTTAATCAGAAATTTTTTATGTCTGCTTTTTGTAGTTTAAATTCTTGTTTATCTTGATTTTCAGGCGTATTTCAAAGAATTAGGGCCGTTTTTTTTTATTTCTAAGTAATGAAAGTTTTATACATTCAATACAATGTACCGTGTTGTGTAAGTACTGCTTCTTAAAGGAAAAAAACGACAAAAACCTAAACCTACGAATTTTTTCATATTTTGACTCAAAATTTTTGAGTTCAAAAAACTAAAAATGTATTGAATTTTTGGCTTCTTGTTTTCGATTTTAAACGGAATTTTTAGCAAATTAGAACGAAACGACAGATTTCCACACGTAGTATTAACAGTAGAATACGTGTAAACGGATAGGTTGGTAGACCGAGTTTGGGTCAAAACAGTTTGGCGATTCAAACTGTCCGATACGTTTATACGGGCAATGTTAACTGGCAAACAGACCGTTTAAACGCACTCTACTGTATGAAAATCATTATAAGGACATTATTTTCATATTTGTTTTAGTCTCATGGTGGCGCATCAAAACTGAAATCTACGGGAACACCGGTTGTCACAATGCATACTAAGTTGCTTGCCAAAGATTTTCTCCCTGGAAATAAAGAACATGAAAATACTCTAAAACGGATGGGAATACAAATATCGAATACGGCTAACGGACATACACAATTAATTCATCTTCCTCAAATTGCTACAAGGAAAATGGATTAAAATTATCTGATGAAATTTGACCGCAATAAAATTTTTTCATCATGAAATTTGACCCTCAGCGGATTATGTTTCCAAAGATTTTTTTTCGAATTTAATTTTAAATCGAAAATTTTTTCGGATTACACAAAATTCAAGTGTTTATCCTTTTTTTCGTAAAAAAAATTGTAATTACATTGAAAGTTTGTTTTGTTTTTGAATCTAGAATTCTGAAATGGAAAAATCAAAAAAGTATCAAATAGGATAATTTTTGATATTTCAAAAACCATAATAATTCAATTATGCTTTTTGGGGGTTTTGTTCATGTCTAAGATTATACTTACGTGTCCCGTAGACCTTTGACGTGATAGACCTAAAGAATACGCATTGACTCTTGTCTATTGACCAATCAAATCACGCGATTATTTAGGTCTCTGACGCCAAAGTTCTACAGGACACATAAGTATAATCTTAGATTTAAGCAGAAGTTAACCCACATACTCAGCGCTGGCCATATCTGGCCAGAGTGACTTGCGATCTCTATTTTTAATAAGTTAACTTTTCACCTTTTTCCCGAAAAACATTTATATTTAAAATGATCGGTGTTTTTGAAACTCTCTATCTTTTGGCTTATTTACTTTACTCTATCTTTTGTAGTTTTTTTTTGTAGTCGATCCGGAATCGGGGCCCTTGAAAAAATTCAAATGAGATTTGAACTTGAAAAAATATAAAAAAATTATGTTTATGAACTTTGCCACCGTGAATTTAGATTTATTTTTATGTGTCAAAGAATGAAATATTCATAGAATCAAAATTTGAAAATCAAAATATTGAAATATTGATACTGTTTACTTTTGACACCTGGTAAAAGACAAACCATGCGGCGCGAACTATAATTTTTTTGTTATTTTTTTGTCGCACAAACTTGATAAAATACTTATGACGTTGTTATTAAAGCCAAAAATATCGCGAAAAGGTCTGTTACGGTGACAAATTATCGTGCGGTTATTTTTTATATTTATATGACAAACTGATTTCCTTACCGTTTTTTTCTACAATTGAAGGTTTTAGTCAAATATTTCTTTTTACGATATTGTCTCAAAGAAAACATTATCGCTAAAAACCGAAAAAAATATAATTTTAATTTTTTTCTATCAAAATAATTGTTGAAGCTATCGAAAAATAGTTTTATTTATCGTTAACGTTAACTTGGATAAAAATATGATTTTTTTTAAAACTCAGGTGCCCACATTGTGGCCACCCGCTGAGTACGGTCAACCGTGTTA
>SCLH01000345.1:173381-186635 GCA_004367855.1 Oikopleura vanhoeffeni
AAAAAACATCCAAAATATTGAATTTTTTGAAATTTGTATCTCTTTATATAATTAAACAGGATACGCGGAGATTAAAAATTGTAAAATCCAGTCAATTGGATTTACATTACAAAAGATATAGGCTGCCTATAAATAATGATTGTGTTGGGCCTTAAAATTTCAAATCCAAACTGAGTCCTGCCGCAGCCGCCGAAGGTTTAACATTTATGAAAGAAATGATTGATTTGAATGCTGTTGCTGAAAAAGAAATCGATGACAATGTTAATCGGTATCTCACAATTTTAAGCGAAAACAGCCCTCTGACTGTTATCGCCGGTCCAGCGCAGTTTGGCTATGATTTCAAAAAAGGTCCAATCAATGGACAAATTGCAAAAGGTAAATTATATGAAATAAAGGGATGGGGGTCTTATTACAAGTGTAATGTAGTTACATACTATGCGACGACCATATTTTTTGACTTTTTTCTCAAAGCAGACAAAATTGACAAAAACTAAGTATTTTTCAAAATCTCCATGAATACCATCTAAGCGGACAAATCATGAGACTCCTTGTTCGAGTGTAATGCGAACAATTTTAAATGTGGTGACCACAACAGTTGTGGTCGAAATAAAGTGAAGTATTTTTTTTAAACACCAACAACCCTTAAACAAATTACCTCAGACATTTTTCTCGAAGACTTTAGTTAAAACCAGATATCAAAAACTGTTTTTTTGCGATGTATGGCCAAACTTTTTTTTTATTTTTCTCGGGGTTAATCAGTTTACCGATAATTGATGAAATGTTCTGACGATTAGAAATAAGGAATTTCAAAAGTAAAAAATGGGTATCAATGTTTTTAAGCTATCTTGTAGAGAATTTTTTCTGGTCATTTTAAGACGTAGGATTTTTTTTGTTTTTGAAAGATTTTTCAAAAAAATTCGATTTTTCTGTCAAATTTTCGAGATTTTACAGGGGGTCATGAAGCCAGTTCTAGCGACTCCGTATTAAGAGCTAGAGCGCTATTTTTTTGGCAGGTGAAAATTAATCGTTTTTTAGTAAACCGTTTATTTGAATTAGGGTCCGCGACCATGGTCCATGGTCCATGGTGGTCGACCTCAAATAACCGGTCAAAGTTCAAGGTCAATTTCATCGTAGAGACTTGAAAGTACCCTCAAAAGAATCGAATTTTCGAAAGATTAATTTTCACCTGCCAAAAAATTAGCGCTCTAGCTCTTCATACGGAGTCGCTAGAACTGGCTTCATGACCCCCTGTAAAATCTCGAAAAATTTGATGATGTAGAAAAATCGAATTTTTTTGAAAAATCTTTCAAAAGAAAAAAAATCCTACGTCTTAAAATGACCAGAAAAAAATTCTCTACAAGATAGCTTAAAAACATTGATACTAATTTTTACTTTTATGAAATTCCTTATTTCAAATCGTCTCTCTTTGTTAACATTTGTCTCCTCAATAGGTGTCAAATTTCAGTTTTTTTATTATCGGCTGAAATTAAAAAGACGTCCATTAAAACATCAAACTCACGAATTTAAAACACTTTTTACAAGTCACAATTCAAAAAGCAGTTTTTAACGACAAAGATGGTCGTTGTGATCTTTTTCGATTAAGATATCATCATATTATGATCAAATAGTTTCCAATTGTCAGCCAGAATGCTTATATTTCACTACATTTGTAAGGAAAATTCATCGGAAATCGGTTCATGCAAATATAATTTTTTATCATGTAATATGACCCCATTTCAACATGAACAACTTAATTCTCAACTGATAAATTATTTCAGCTTTTCCATATTTTGGTTGTTCTCCAATAACAAATGGGGACCAAATCAAAGGAAAGATCGCCATCATGAAAAGAGGTGAATGTATGTTCGCTCAAAAAGTAAAAAATGCAGAAGATCAAGGAGCTATCGGCGCTATCATTATTGATAATATCAAAGATTCTAGGTAATTTTTTTTGGCTTTTGACCAGTCAAAATCAATTTAAACAGATTCGTTTTTCGCATTCAAACAGGAAGTTCTCGTTATGCAATTTTAAAGTTTTTCTTGTCAAACAAGTTCAAACATTTTACTTTTCAAAAAAATTCGAACATTTAGTTTTGCAAAAAAACAATTTCCTACGATTTTTTTTCAAAACATTTGAGATATACAAATGTAGCAAATTTTCTTGTGAGTACTGTCGTTATGGAAAACCAAAAACTGAATATTTATAGCCTCAAAATCGCAGCTAAATAAAGCGCACATAATAAAGGGTTTTTAGAACTGCTTTTCTGACCACCTGAGGGCCAAAAATCGGTTTTGTAAACGGAATTATTTTCATATTATTCATCTAAATTACAATTTTTAGCTCTGTAAATCAAGCACTATTTTCTATGGCTGGCGATGGTGAAACAGATGTAAAAATCGGTTCGATATTTTTACCATCAGTCGAAGCCAACAAAATGTTTGAGCGTCATAGTTTAAACAATGCAATGCAAGTTTCACTATCCGATTCTCCGATTAATGTAACGGAACAACTTGAAAAACCAGATAGTAGTCAACCTACGCCGACAATTGAAGAGGTAAATTAAAAAAAATGATTCTTGAAAAAAAAATCTAAATTTGTCATTTTTATCAATTTATCGTAATTTTAATAATAATTTAATAAATATTTGTATTACAGTTGGGTCTCTCTAACTAAAAAACCTAAAACAGAAACAAAACTAAACATTGGGCGGTTTTTACAAAAAAAATTGCTAAAAGTTTTTGTTTCGTAAACGGATGTCCAGTAATTGACCGGTAACATTTCGGTCCTGAGAAAACGTCACATCCTTCATAGCCATTCTTTAACATCTAGTACAACTTTTCGTCATATTTTTTTGGTAATTTGCCAACCCTTAAATAAAATTATTGAAAATACGTAATTTGACCCCTTTAAAAGTGTATGTTAATTATTAATTCATATGACTTAAAAAAATAATCACATCATAAGAATTCACAGAAATTAGAAGAAAAATTTTGTCAATAATTGAAAATTTTTTTGTTATGGTCGATCATTTAGGTCGTTTTTTTTCAACTGACCTTCTTTAGGGGTATCTGTAGCATCTCCACCAATCGATTTTGGGCCAAAATTAGAATTAATTATCAGCATACACTAGTTTTGTGAATTTTATTGCGGCGCTTGTGATGTGAATATTTTTTTTCAAAAATCGATATTCGCGCATATCATAGCAAAGACGAGCAAAGGTTAGATATTTTTTAATACCCAGATAAACACATTCCGCTGTTGATAGAAGTAGTCTCCGACGGTATAGACTGTCTTATTGTGAACTTTCAAAAATCGAATTTGTTTTTGCTACCAAATTAATAATTTTTGCATTTAATTCTTATTTCTATTTGCGCGTTCCAGACAATTTAAAAATAAAGAAAAATTTTCGAAATTTTTAGAAAAATTTTCGAAATTTTTAGAAAAATTTTCGAAATTTTTAGAAAAATTTAGAAAAATTTTCGAAATTTTTAGAAAAAATTTTTATTTGCCTAAAACGCTGAAAAAAATATTTTTTTTGTCAAATTTCCAAATTTGCGGCCGATAAAGCGGGATATTATATTTTTAATTTTGTTGAAAAAGGAGCCCCAAATCGGCCGAAGGCCGATAAAGGAGGATATTATATTTTAATTTTGTTGAAAAATGAGCCCAAAATCGACCGAAGGCTGATAAAAAGGGATTTTGTGTTTTGTTATTTATTTTTGATGATTAATGGTGGAGACGCTAGGTATCTGTTCTCAGAGAAGAAAATAGAGACAAACGGTTTTTTGCATCTGAGTCCTGACCGAATTTGTAATGGTGAAAATTTAACGATTAATTCGCAAAATCGTTTTTTCGGTAATTTTGAGCAATTTCCATGACTGATTTCCGGTCACGTGATCAGCCTAGGGTGGCAAAATTTTTTCTCAACGTATATTTTTTCTCGGGTCATTTTCAAAAATGACCTTATCGAAGCCAATTTTTATTTTTAAGAATAATTCTCGAATGTCGGACATTGCCAAAATGCAAAAAGCAATGAAAAGGGAAAAAGAAAATGCGCCGCCATCAGCCGAGGAACAAATCACGGAGCAGGTGGTAAAGACTGATAACATGACGGATAAAGATGAATTATAATATTCGGGTTATTTTGATTACAAATAAGAGGTGTATCATTTCTATACATATATGTTTATCGCCGTTTTTATTGAGAAATTTATTTCAATTTTAATCCTAAAATTTCGAGTGCAATATTTCGTTTCTTTTCATAAACTATCCTTGCAAATGTAGTTAGGATGAACCTTCCTCCCTAGAATTATGCAAATTTATACTGTGTTGAAAACTTAAAAAGTCAAATTGAAAATGGCCTAAATAACTGACTTTTCAAGTGGTCAAGAACTGTATTATATTGTTTTATATGATATTAATTATATCGATTACGGGGCCTCCTGGGAATTTTTGCCACTTTTTTAGCCAAAATGTTTATATAATTCGGCTTTTGAAAACGACTCATCCAATTAAGTTCTTAGATAGCTCAAATATCTAGTGAATAATACCATAAAAAAATTGGTCCTTGGAAACAATGCTCTGATTCGGACGAATTTTTAAAATTTATGTTTTTCTAAATATTTGTGCTTGAGCTATCTAAAAGAGCTAACTGAAGTTTGAGCTATCTAAAAACTCAATCGAGGATGAGTCATTTTCAAAAGCCGAATTATATAAAAATGTTGGCTAAAAAGTGGCAAAAAATGCCCAGGAGGCCCCGTAATCGATATACCATATAAAACATGCTCATCGAACTATTTAACTATCACCGTGCTTCAAATTCATATAAAAAAATAACAAAAAAATAAGTGAAACCCGGCCATATATATTATTTTATCCCAATAGTAAAAATTTGACATTCATTTTTTGTAGGATACTTTCTACCCAATATAACCAAAGAGTGCATTTTGAACTTCTCATGCAAATTTCGTATTTATTTCTTAAATTTCCAGTTTCATTTTTTAAACTGTTTTGCATTTGTAAAATTTTCCTATATCCTGTTTAGACTGAATAATTAGGCGGGATTTTTGGTTTAGATGAATAATGTGATTTAGTTGGAAACCTTTTTCTCAGAGATGGCTCGACAAATTCTCAAAATTTTAAAAGGTAGTCACAGGAAAAGTTTTGGGACGCACCCGAAAGATTTTATTACGACCCTCCGAATAACCGATTTGACTTATTTAAATAAGTCTTATATCACCGAAGGTGAGCTGAAAACCGACAATTTAACATTTGAGAGGGGGTATACAGGGTATCCGACGGGCCACAAAAAGTCTTTCGGGTGCGTCTCGAAACCTTTCCTGTGATTATATTTTGTGAATCCGTCGAGCCATCTCTGAGAAAAACAGTTCCCAACTAAATCACGTTTGCTACTCATCTAGAAAAATTCCCGCCTTAGCAAATTGAGTAAGTGTAGTAGCTCCCTCTTAATCACCACTACACTAACGTAATTTCTTCACTCCACAGGATAGGAGTCGCCAGCAAAATTTTCGTCGACAAATTTTATTTCACATTTGAAAAAACTCGACGTTAACAATTCAATTTTTGCAAAAAGATTTATTCGCTACTGTAGTTTTCGTTTATAAAAACAATATAGGCGAACCCACGCTTTTTATTTTGGCATGTCCCTCTATAAGGACAATTTGGACGAAAAGGGAAAACATGCCTATTTGTAAAAATTTTAAGGTGAAGAAAAAACAATCTTCATATTTGTCAATTTATAAAAACCTGTTTCCCGGAAAATTTTGACCGAATTTTTAGCCAATAGATTTTTATTATTTATAAATGAGTTCCGAACATCTTTAGATCTTTCAAAACATTTTTGAAAAATATTGCACAAAAATTTAACGATAATATGGCAAAATCTCAGCTTTTTCACATAATTATCACTATATAACCACTGTAGTTTAAAGGGGGACCGATCGGTTCAAATAATTATCTAAATCATAATTTAGGCAAAATATACTCCTACACACCGATTTTGTCTCAGAACGTTCCTTTAAAAATTAATATTTTTCAGATCGGATGTGTATTTAGTCTTAAACATTAGTTTTAAAAATATCGAAAAAACATTAATTTTCGAACTAAGAACCCCCAGTTGGCCTAAATTAAGTTCTGAGAGATGCAAGACTAATAATATTTGTTTAGCCGGATTGGTCTGATCCCAAATTTTAAGAAAATTATGTGAACCAACTAGTATAACCTCAACTCCAATTTAACTAAATATACAATTAATTTCGTTACACTTATTTTTAACCGATGTATTGTTTGATAAATTAGAATTGTTTGAATTATTTCTTGTAAATTTCAACTCCATAGCAGACCTAAGCCACTTTTCGGATCGTATGCAACTGGATGTGGGGTCGCCTAAACTTTAACTTGAGTGAGTATGATTTTTTATTTTGAAATAAAAATTGCTATTTTGAAATCAAAACAAAAAAGTTGCGGCCTGAGTTTTCTCGTTGGCGACATTTTTTTGTTCTTCAAAAAATAGACCAATCAGCGACTGTTATTTTCCAAATTAACCAATCAGCGACAGTTAATTTTGTGGTACAAAAAAATCGCAGTAACGGAAAAACTCAGGCTTTATAATTGGAATTTGTTGTTTCTTTTGATTTATTTTCATTAAAAACCTCGTAAATATCATTTTTATAATAAGGAAGAAATTATTTTTTTCAAACATCCACATCCAGTACAGAAGACTGCGTTTAAACGGACGGGTTGGTAAAAATCTACAGACTGTCCGTTTAAACTCACGCAATTAAGACTTTTTAACCAAACCCGTTCTACCAACCTGTCCGTTTAAACGTATCATACTGTAGCACCGTACGCCATTTTTCAGCTGTGATAAAAAGTTTGATTGCTCAAAATAGTGTTAGCCCGGTTAGTATTAGTATGGCCATTGGCACTTTTTAAACCCAGAAGTAACATTAAGATGTTATAAACCTTACACTTACTTGATTATTTTTTTGTAAAAAGACCCCATATATGTAGATGTATATATTGGGACATATTTCGTTACATGTCTAGCACACCCTTATCGGGCTGTTTAGTTTAGGCTACAACGGTTGGAGATATATTTCTGTAATGTTAATTTTTGGCTGTGTGGACTTTCGTTCAAAAATATTGATGTTTACGAAATAAAATAACTTCTAAAAATATCTGCTTATTCATGTACTGTTAAATCCTGTGACAACCATCTAAGGGGGCACAATTGCTAAAATCCACACATTTTTATGCAAGGGGTTACCCATCATGAAGAAACCTGATTTTGAGGTTTTTGAGGCCAAATATCTGGAATACTCCGAATTGTCGAACCAAATAGAATAATAAAGTGTAATATTTGAACAAAAATCCCACTTCCTGAAAAATAATTGAAGACCACTGATTGTTCCACCAATCAGGACCACTTCAAAATAGAGTGATATTCTGTTACTACCCACATTCGTTATAAATTTTCCCTAGAATAGCCAAAAAACTTTTTTGAGCTTATTTTATGGGTCTTCACAGTGGATTTTTAGTTAGAAATTGTAAACCTATACATATATGTATAAATCAAAAGCTTACGAATTCGCTCAGAGCTGTTACTATCGAAACATTTTTGTTTTCGAAAACCGCACTTTAAATTTCTGAAAATCCAATAAAAGTACTTTCTTGACGGATTATCGAGATAAAAATTTCACCAGTTTAAGGGGGTGGGTGTCGCTTTTTGGTACCTTTCAATCACGCCTCAGATCAAATCTAGGGCAGTTGTAAAAGATCTGAGGATACTCGTTTGTAGATCTAGCCTTCGTCTAACGATTACACATCTCAAAGTCAACCTTGTTACATCACACCACCAGTTGGTGAGTCTATTCTAGAGCACTAAACGTTTTTTTTTAAATCTATCTTCTTTTAGACCCAACATACAAAGCGTCTCAAAAGCTACACAAAGTAGCGAATAAATGAGAACAAAAAAGTGATGAGAAGGAATTTTTCGATTTTTGACTTTTTTTTTCTAGAATCTCACTTAAACGCCGATTTTGCCAGTTTTTCGACTTCAAACTCTATCTTCTTTTAGACGAATGTTTAGAATGAAGCCATTTTTTCGACTAAGGTAGATAAATATAATGCGGTAAAAGTGNTGAGAAGGAATTTTTGAATAAAATTCTAGAAAATTGAATAAAAGTTGACCGGAAATGGAAAGTCCGAAAAAAAATCGTCTGATTTGGACAAAAGTACCATCAAATTGAAGCTGACAGTTTACTGATAAAAAAGTTGGCTTACAGCTAATCAAAATTTTAAACCAATCAGCGTCAAATTCGATAATTAGGTTTAACATTTTTGCTTAAAAATAATTGAAATTTCTAGAATTCGATGAAGACATATCCGATAATTTTAATGTCATGCATCGTTTTCGGTGGGTCATATTCACCAATAAAAAATGTTCATATCATGGTGGAATACCGGTTTTATCCGGGTTATAGCAAAAAAATATTCGAATTTTGAAAATTCTAGATTTTGTTCTAGATTGTTTTGAAAAAAATAATTGCCACCATGACATTCCTTGGGTCAACTTTAGTCATAACCGATATTAATGTATCATTAATTAATTTTATAAAGGGCTAAAAAAAACCGACACCCACCCCCTTAATTGAAAGTGCTCATATCTAAGATAATACTTACGTGTCCCGTAGAACTTTGACGCCAGAGACCTAAAGAATCGTGTGATGTGATTGGTCAATACACACTGACTCTTGTGTATTGACGAATCAAATAACGCGATTTTTTAGGTCTCTGACGCCAAAGTTCTACGGGACACGTTTTTGAGGCGACAATTTTTTGAGGTTAAATTTTCGCTGGCTACACGATGCAAAAAACCGTTTCTTGATAGCAACTACGGTTTTTGCTGGAGAGGGGTGGCCCGCCTAAAAAAAAGCTACCTAAGTATAATCTTAGATATTTTCAGAAAAAAACATCAAAATAAAATGGTGCCATTTTTTTGGTTGAGCCTCAAATCACGAGGGGTACGGTAAAAACGTTTTTATCTACCATTTTTAAATTACTTTATTTCAGATGTCTTTGCGATGTATTTGATTTCGATTTTATTATTTTCGCCATCAAGTGGTCAGTATTTCATCCCCTCAATCGAGTCATGTTTATCTTCTCAATATTTTGATGGGTCAACTTTAACTTGTAGTGACTGCCCAATAAATTCCTTGGGCTCCAGTCAAAGTTGTGTGTGTAATTCGGGTTTCAAAGCTTCATTTAATAACCCGGGTACAGGCGGGTTATTATTGGAGTGTACCCAGTGTCCTGCTAATCAGGGCGTCTCACAAGATGGCGTAGATTGCATTCCCTGTGGAGCTGCTGTACTCAGGTAATTAAAATAAAACGCCCAAAATTAAAATTCGAAATCGCAAAAAAAAAGTGTTTTTAAAATGTATTTAAAAATTTTCGATTTTTTTTTTTATTTTGTTTGTGTTTAAAAAATCGATTTTGAGAAAACCGCACATCATTCGTTGTGTCAAAAATTTATGCCGAAAATTTTTGGTAGTTTGACACCTCTGAAGGAGTTCAATTACAGGTTGTTTACATGAACTCAGAGGACCTGTAGACCGTAAAATATACATACATGGGTAGTTTTCAAAATAAATTGTTTGAAAATACAATGTTTGTCATATATAACTTTTTAAGTGGTCGAATAATACGTTTTTATTTTAGGTCTGTCAAATTACAAAAAAAAATACAAAAGCAAAATATTTTTAAGGAAAAGTTGGATTTATTGCCTAAAGATTGGATTCGCAGCATGTGTGATTATCTCAAAACCGACTTTTTAAATTTTTACCCGTCAATTTCCGTTATTACCGAACATCGGGTATAAATAAAAAAAAAATGGCCTTTAACCTTAGAGCTAGCCATTTCATGAAATCAACCCTTTTTTATTTTTTTCTGGTAAGTGAAAAGTACCGTCGACGAAATTTTTGGCATAAATAATTCCGACATTTTCGGTGTCTCATTATTTTGATTTCTAAAAAAATCTACCTCAATTATAACCCGAAATTTTAGTCAAGGACAGTGTACCTGTGCAGCTGGATACTTCCGTGACAGAGATAATACTGGCCAATTACTGAATTCAGGACAATGTGTGCAATGCGATCACACTGCTGTTCTTGCAAATGGCGAATGTGCCAGTTGCAACTTCGATTTATTAATTCCAGATTCATCAGATAATTCTGGAACATGCGATTGCGCTTTCAAGGTAAATTATTAATTCCAGAGTACATTGCCCTTTATGTCCTTGGCTCGACACAAATAAATCGAAGCCCTTTTTTTTCGAAAATTTTCTCGTGGGTCCTTCAAAAATCATATTTCGAGTTTAAGGTCGAAATCCAAAAAAANGAAATTTCAATTATTTTTTTAAGCCAAAAATGTTAAACCTAATTATCGAATTTGACGCTGATTGGAAAATTGATAGCTGTAATGCAAAAACTTTTTGATCAGTGAAATCTCAGCTTCAATGGTGGACTTTGTTTTGATCAGACAAACTTTTTTTCGAACTTTTCAGTTTCCGGTTCACTTTCATTCAATTTTCTAGAATTCTAGAATTTTATTTCAAAAATTCTTCTCATCACTTTTACCCGCATTTATATTATCTACCTTAGTCGAAAAAATGGCTTGATTCTAAACATTCGTTTAAAAGAAGATAGAGTTTGAAGTCGAAAAAAAACTGGGTCAAAATCGGCGTTTTAAGTGGATTTAGAAGAAGAAAAATCGGAATTCCTTCTCCACACTTTTTGTTCTCATTTTATTCGCTACTTTGTGTAAATTTGAGGACCGCTTTGTAGTGGGTCTAAAAAGAAGGACTAGATTTAAAAAAAAACGTTTTAGTGCTCTGAATAGACTCACCACCTGGTGGCTGCTTGATGTAAACAAGGTTGACTTGGAGATGTGTAATCGTAGACGAAGGCTGGATCTACAAACGAGTATCCTCAGATTTTTTACAACTGCCCTAGAACTGTTCTGAGGCCGTGATTGAAAGGTACCAAAAAGCGACACTACCCCCTTATAGGCGAGCTTTTTATCGATGCCGCGACCTGAACAATTCTAGAACGCCAAATAAACCGACGACTTTTTCACAATTTCAGACTTCAAATCTATCTCCTCCGAAGATGATATTTGCAAATAGCTCAAATTGTTATCAAGTATTCTCCAGAACATTTGTAAGAGATTAAGGCGAGCTTTTTTGCAATTTTCCAGCTAAACTCGAAATTTGATTTTTTTGGTCATTTTCCAATCGAAAAATTCTTCGATTTTTTTCAGTACTCAGAACCAGAAACACGATAAAATGGCACGTCAAGTCATATTTTGAAGTTTAGTGCGTCAAATTTGAGCAAACGTTTATTTTTAACTTCATCTTTTTAAAAATACTTAGAAAAAAATGCAAAAATTTCGAAAAAAATTTTTTGATGATTGGGTTCTTAGTACACTTAATTTATCACCCGTAATCAATTTGCAAGCATGGTTAATGCCTCTAAAGCCTTTTATTTAATCAGAGTCGGCATACCCCCTTTAAGCGGGTGGTGCAGTGAATTTTGACATTTGTGGAGGCTTGGTACGAGCAAAACTGATGACGGTTGGAACATTTCTCATAAATACATATGAAAGATCTATCCTTGATCTCGCGATTCCATTTGGCACTTTATTACTAATCACGTCAACCACTTGGTTAACCGCGGTTAAACACGAGTCCCCTGGCTTTTTTCAATTAAACAAGGATCCTAGAGTTTTTATTGGAAGAAATGTAAGGCACCTTGAGCTTCCTATATTCCAAAAATGCCGTTTCTGGCGTTTCCACAGAAAAAGCCTTATATTAAAACGTCGAAAAAACACCCTTTTTCGACACATTCGACCCAATTGTAGCGCTCTAAGACAAAAATCGAAAACAAAATAGAACCAAGGCACTAAAATTAAAACACTTTCCGGGATTTTCACGAAATCTTAATTTCTTCCGATAAAAACCCTATGATCCTTGTTTCATAGAAAAAAGCTGAGGGACTCGTGTTTAACCGCGGTTAACCAAGTGGTTGTTGTGAGTGGTACTAAAATGTCAAATGGAATCGCGAGTTCAAGGATAGATTTTTTTTATTGTATGTTTCAGAAATTTTCAATCTGTATCTGTCTAGCCGTACGAAGCCTCCGAAATGTCAAAATTTACTGCCACCACTGGTCAACGAAAATTGGCCAAAAACGTAGTTTTGTAGTCGGCTTCACGCTAAATGTAGAAACGAGAAAAATATGTAACCACCAGAAATGAAATATTTTAGTCAATAGGCGTCGAGTCAAGGTCAAAGTTGATCGCATTGAGAGTCACTTCCGCCGGAAATGACGTTTGAAAATTTTATCTTTAAAAAATTAAAAATGTAGCTGAGCCCGGAGTTTAAGAGGTATGGACTTGATTAAATTGTTAAAATGACAAAATTAATAGCATTTACAAAACTTAACTCAAAGAATTTTCGTAAAAAATTGAGGGCGCTTGAAATCTAGAAAAAACGGTTATTTAGCCTTAAAATCATGAGTTTTCAAAAAGAAACCTCTTAGTTGTCCTCCAGTGAGGTCGTAGTCACATGTAAAAATTAAATTTTATTCAAAATTAAATTTTAAGATTTTATCTGACGCAAAATTAAATAAAGTTTAAGAAAATATACTTGTGATATTTCTGAGATGAAAATTAAGCCTCAAAACTCAAAATCAAACTGCCAACAAAAAAGACTACTTTCTAGAATCGTACTTTCGAGGGTAGTAAGGACTCTAAAAATACCACTTATCGAGTTCGAATACAGAAAATATAAAGTTTTGAACGTTATAGGAAAAATAAGCTCCTTACACATTTTTGTCCAGATTTGCGTTGACCACCCCCGTAAGGGGGTGGTGGAAGCAAATTAGATATTTTTGAATCGGCTTTCCTGAATAAACTAAGAATGCGAAAATGTTCATTTCACGATAGATCGCGAGAAAAGAGTTCAATTGGTCACTCTGAGAAAACAAAAAAAAATTTCAACCGCACAAACGAGCTCTACGGGCACTAGAAAAGTACCAAAATCAATTCTTTAAAAGTTATGTTTGGCTTCGTCTATTAACCGATTCTCATGATTTATTTTCATTATCTTAAGACTCTCAAGGGCGAATTTGAAATTTCCAGCTGAAACTCGAAATATGAATTTTTTGGTCATTTT
>SCLH01000345.1:199890-228601 GCA_004367855.1 Oikopleura vanhoeffeni
TTGACAACATTCAGTGTCATCAAGGGATATAGCGGTTGTTATAACGAATATGATTTTTTTTAAACCATCGCTCTCAAAATACTACCGTACTTGAGGGTTGATATTCAAAACGGTTTAGGAAGTACCTGCGGGAGTTGACAACAGCTCACGTTAGTTGGTACTTGAAAATATATGCATAATTGTTTACTAGTATTTGGTCAAAAACTTTATGGAAATCTGGTTAATTCGCCCACTGATAACACAAATAGAAATTAAGCCTAATTTAATGAGCGTTCCGAAGCTGTTATACCACGAACCGTATGCCTAGGGAACGGCACGGGATCCCGCGGGAGCTTTATATCTTAACCGAAAACGATGAAAAAATTGACACATCTGGAGTTGGAAATGACAGAAAAATATAACGCAGATGTTTCTATTTTCAAGCCGATAAAATTTTTTTTTTGAAATAATTTTTAAAAAATAGTTGAAAATATATGTCAATTACACGTTAATATAGGTTTTTCAAACCATCGCCCCAGGGGTCGGCACATCTGAAATTTTTCCGATTCCAATCCGATTGTGCCGACCTCTGCATTGCTCTTCAAAAATGTAGGAAGTTATGTTAATTTATCTATTCAGCACTCTATACATTTTAATTTTCTGTGAGTTCATAACTCAGAGTTCTGATTTTATGTGGTTTCAGGTCCCGACGGGACCGTCCCGTTGCCTACCCTTTTTATAAGTCGAATTTAGTGTCAGCTCAAGAAAAAAGGACTTCGTGCACATGGGAGAGATACAAGGGAATGAGCATGACTGGAGTTCTAGTAGGAACTTCAACGCGAAAAGAACATGCCAAATCAAAGTGCAAAATGATGAATGATCGATGTACAGGAATCGAACAAACTTATTTGATAACTGGGCAAATAAGATATAAGGTAAATTAAAAAAAAATACAGTCCCTGACTTCTTCAGAGTAGTCCCTTCAACGGCTGTTCGTGGAAGTTTTTTTTTATGCCTGGGTAATCAAATAAAAAATTCAAAAATGGGGCCAAAAAATGACAGTGTACAAGTAAAGCATTCAATAGCACCGTAGAATATTGTGAAGTGCACAATATTTACATATTTTCTTTAATTTTCAAATTTGATGGGGTTTGATTTAAAATTAAACCACCAAAAATGTTTTTTAATTTCTTATTGTTTAGTTACTTCGTCACAGTACACTTATTCCAAAACCTGGTGCTGAAACTTGGTTAAAAAGATGTGGTCCATGTGAATCCCTGATGATAAAGTTGAGACGGACAAAAGAGGCTAATGCGTTCTGGAAAGTTGAAACCGATATAGTGAATTCAACTTTAGTAAGGTAAAATTCTTAATGTCCCGGCCTTAAGGGGTTCCCAACGGAGTTCAAGGTGTTTTTGAACGTCTGTCACAGAAAAATGGTAAAAGCTACAAGCTTATATTTAGTATGGCTGTGATAAGTGAAACCTAGGCTGCAAATGATACGAGTTTAAGAGTTTTTCTTAATGGCATTTCACCAGTAAACCGAATTGAAAATCAGTAATTTCAAAAGTTAAAAACAATTTTCAGCGGCCTTCAAAAAACATGGAAAAAACTTTGAAAATTCTTGAGATTATGTAAAGCCACTGTACCGATCGACTGTAAAGCCGGAATTCTAAATTTTATAATTCGAACTCTAGATTTTCTCCAAAAACTCAGATTTTGACAAGCGTCGCCTAAAATTTCAGCGCCTTGAGTTTCCATTTTTTTTTTTGCATTTGGATTCTCAAGAAAATCGTTATAGCAAACTGGTATGAAAGCGTTTTTTTTCAAAAATTGTCTGTGAGTCTATTCTAGAGAGCTGAAAGTCTGAGGCAGTAAAACAATTCTAAAAATTTTTTTAATTTTTCTTTATGCCTCAGAATGTGCACTTTTTGATTTTTCGAAAATTATCATTTCCTTATCTCACGACCTTGTCTTAATACTTTAATCATTTATTTCAAAAGATATTAATTTGGTAATTTGCATAAAAAATCAGAAAAAGTTTACCAAATTACAACTGCTAGCTTTTGAAATAATTAATCAGACTAAATTATCAATAAATGTGAAAAAAAAATTATAAAAGGCCTGTTTCGACGTTTCTTAACAAGCCAGGCAATGTGTTTTAGCAGTATATCGCACCGAGTTTAAACAATCCGCATCGAATTTTCGGATGATTTATAAATATCACGTAGCGAAAGATTAGACGCTTTGATACTAAATTATAAAGGGTTTTTTAATTATCTGGTAAACGATCTTTTGTCACTAGGTGCGTGATACTTACTGACAAATAAAAAATTTTGAATTTAATGTCATAAATCAAATCTTTTCAAATAATTTTGTTTTTCCGGAAGAGAAAAATTAGAGAAAACAATTTAAAAGTAATTTGTATTTAAAGGTAGGAAATGCAAATATTGACTGTTGATAATGTTCTCAATTGATAAACAAAAATAATCACTTTCAGAATTTCACTTTAGTTGAAAACAGGAGTTTACGAATTTAATTTTCAAAATATTTTTCTCGCGATTTAATTTATTTTTTCATTTCCTGAAAATTTTTGAAAGCCAAAAAAAGAACTTCCCGACTAGATAGAGCTTCGAAAGTACGATTAATCGAATCGAAATTGTCTGAATTAGTATATACCTGGTTAATTTTATTTTTTTATGTAATCTAAAATTGGACAAAAATCGAAGTGAAAAACTCCGTTGGGAACCCCCTTAACTTTAAAAAAGTTCGCTAATTTTTTGGAAATGATTTCCAAACTGGCCTTTCTGGTACCCGATAGTCCAAAATTTCTCAATCTTCAATTTAAAGGTCTATCTTATTTTTGAAATCAAGGTCGTTTTTTTTAATAGCTTCAAACGGCGTTGAAGTCAGGCACATACGATTTATCTCATATTTTGAGTCATAAGATAAATTTTCACTGGGTATTAAGGGGGTGGTCATCAATAATTCGGGGTGAAGAACGAATTATATCGAGATGATTATTTTATGAAAATTTGGTAAAATACGAGCATTTTGGTGGTCTTTTTTCCTTATACATGGTCAGGAAAGTACTTTTTTATTGTTGAGAAAATATTGCTTGGGACCTATCTATTTCTGTTTATTTAAATTTATCAATTTTTGAAATATCAAAACACGATTAATGACAAAAACAAGAACCAATTTTGACAAAAAAACTTCTTTGGGCTCTGCACGGACTCATTCACTATACATTCATTTAGGTTTCGAATGTGTGAATTCAAAATTCAGGGAAGACATTTTTTTGATAATGCTAAAACCTAATCCAAAAATTTTCCAAAACCCTTTCTCGGGGGTCTGCTCACGTTCTATCCCGCTATTAATCATTGTTATACCTTGTAAACTCAGAGAGGAGATACATTTTTAAAAAATAATTTCGTCAGTTTTGTAAGCTCGTTTTGTAAGCTCGTTTTGTAAGCTCGTTTCTGATCGGGCGAGCCATCCGTCAGATTTAAATTTTTAGGATGCTAGATTTTTGTTCCAATATTTTGAAGGGAAGTCATATTTGGTCGAAAAATTTGTACGTTTCCGGCAATTGGCCATTGAAAACCCCAATTTACGCTTACTTCTTGACGACCACCCCCTTAAACCACTCCTTAAACTGCAAAGCTGTTTTTTCAATTTTCGGTTTCCGGCTCTGCAGTGGGAAGTAGTCTGAAGATTTATATTGTGGCCGAAATTTCAAAGGATCGTTTTGTTACACTCGGACAAATGCGTTTCACGAGATACGGTATTTTGTCACAGTATGTACTAGTTCTGATATCAGCAACTAATTGGAGTCATCTTAAAAAAAAGGCCCAAGTCAATCATATTAAGTGATTCACGTATGGTTTTAGCTCTTGTTTTTGGATGCAATCTAAACCGTTCGATCAAAAACCTGCTGAAGATGAACGTATACTAAAAATCGTGGGCCAAAATATTCTTGTAATGAACTTGATTCGACAAAAAGGTGATTTTATTGGAATTTCGGTAAATGTTAATGAAAATTCAATCGGAGTCATCCTTGATGCACCAGTTCCACCCTACATGTGGCATCAACTTTGCTTTTCATTTGATCCTGCAGGATTTTTCAGATTGAATTTCAATGGGGAGACTTTATTAACGCAAAGAATCAAAACAGACGTACAAATGCTTTTTGCCACGAAAACAACGCTGACTTTCGGTTCAGATGATAAAAAGGTAATTTGTATAACTGAAAGATCCAAAAAGGAAACAGAAAAATTTGAGAAATTGATTTTCCATAGATTTTTATACCAAGAATATATGTTTCGTTACAATTTGAACCTTTGGTGTATATAAATTGTGCTTGAAGTGTTTTCATTTTTTAATGAAACGTTCATTGATTAAGAATCTTTTGAACTTTAACATTTGGACAGTAAAAAGGTTGAAAAAGTTGGGAAAACCTCGAGAAAAACCGGAACAAAATTTTTCTCGCTAGAGCTTTTCAGTTGCGGACCACGAGACTTCACTGCAGCCTTTCAGTTAACCCGTGTGAGCACAACACCTTTATAAAGGTGACTGCATATTTAAAATCATNTATAGTACCAATATACAGTAATTTGAAAAAGTACTCAACTTACATTACGAAGGGTTGATTTTTTGAGATTTTTTTCCAATCTTTTACCTCTAAAAAAATTAAATGCGACCTATTGCGTCAATTAAAATTTGAAACTAGCCATTTTTTAGGAAAGTGTTTTGTCCATGGTTGACTTTTTTTCAGAAGTGATATTTCAAAATTTTCGATTTTAAGTATTTCACGAAAATATTTCAACTATTTAAAAATTAATTCGAGCAATTAAATATTGTCCACAGAGTCATTGATTAGTATATCGACCCAGAAATAATATCAGAAGTGTACTAATCTGCTTAAACCTATTTAAAAATAATTTTTCATTGATTATATATAAATCAAATCCCATTTTTTATGAAAAAATTGTGATTTTTCATCAAAATTTTAAACCTATTTAAAAATATTTTGATTGATTAATAAAAATCAAATCAGAAAAAACGATGACATAGGTCAGATCCTTGTGCATCGATTCCAATACCAAATTTTGTGAACACAACTGTAGCATGTATCACGTGATATGCTGTACCTTGCTCTTATCAGTAAATTTTCTAGAACTAAAAATTCTAAAATATCAAATGTGGATGCAAAAAAATAATCGTTTGAACTTCCTTATGCAAAAAAAATTGAAACTCTAACTACCTTGGGCTTCTGTAATTCGCGCTTGAACAGTCACCTTTATAAAGGTGTTGGTGCCTTGGCGGAACTTTTTTTTCTGTGCTCACACGGGTTAAGTAGCAATTAATGAGGGAGAAATTTTAAGGCCTCGACTCTACGTTTTAAAATTTTCGAATCGCGGTACTCCATTCCGCCTATTGGCCACAAAACAGCCCATTTGCCCGCGGAGCTCGCCCCTCGGAATAGAAGAAATAATACTTGGTCATTTTTTTATCATAGATCTAATGTTTAATAGTAACCTAAAATATTTTTTTTCACAAAATTCTATTTTGAAAATTTATAATGAAAGTATATTTTTCGTAAAATTATCTTTCGAAATTTTATTTTGATAGAAATGAATCCTTATGATTGGTCTGTTATAATTAAATCTTAATTTATAGATTTAGATCTCAACTTTTATAAAATTCAGATACTGTCATTCAACGGTGATATTTATGATGTTAATATGTATGATCGAGCTATGAAAGAAAAGGAACTTAGAAATAAACATATTGCTTATACAGAAACCTGCACTTGCGATCGCGGAGAAGACTTCTATATGACTAAAGCAGGATTGAACACGGAACAGTTAGTGAAATTTGATAAATTCAAGCACCTGGTAGAGACGTGCCATAGCTTTTGCAAAAACGGAGTTTAACCGGTCAAGGAGGTTATAAGTGGTGACTTTGTTGTCACAGGGCAGGAGAGTTTTTAGGTTTTTTTTTATTTTATCGATCATCAGTAAAGAGTTTCTAGTGCTATTTTAATTTTCTTGTAATCTTTGGAATTTTTTTCTGTTTTTTTCATTTCTACGACCGAAGAATCTTTACCCGAAAAACTATTTACTAATATCTCGTAAATAAATTCATTTGAATTGTTGCATGTTAAAGTTTGATTTTTTTAAATTTTAGAATTTCTAGTAAACGACAACGTTCAGTTAGTGTTGACAACGGGCAACACACGAATTTTTGGCCAAATTCCTTTCAAAGTCCGGTTTTTTCGTAAAGTCAAAACTGGGTGCTAATTCTATGAGCGGATCTTGCAATGAATTTATTTCTGTCTATTTAAGACTTTTGATTAGTTTTTGTTTGATCGAAATCAATTAGTTTGAATGTGCAAAATTGAATATTCAGTCTTTATTATATCCCTTTAACACATTTATGATGATTAAGGATCGTTTTTGACTTGCACATCATTTTTAAGCCATATTTGTCGTATTTAATAATATATTAAAAGTTCCTCATAATTAAATTTGCGGATTGTTTGTTAGTTGTTGTTTTTACAAAGTTTCTACAAAAAAATTAAGATTTTTCAAAATAAATTTGCCTAGATTTTTCTTAAGAAAGGTTTTGACTATGAAGCGGGCTACACAAAAATGTCGGCAAATTTATCACGAAAAATCCTATTTTTTTTGTAGAAACTAACGGACAGACAATCCGCAAATTTTAATTATCAGGGATTTTTAATATTTTATCAAATACGATAAATATGACTCAAAATGACGTGAAAGTCGAAAAACGATCCTAAATCATCATAAATGTGTTGAAGGGATATAATGATAACAAGTGATCATTGACTTTTTTTTGTCATATAATTAATATGAGTAAGCAAGCTGTAGTTAACAATTTTATAAATGAGATCGTATAATTTAAGGGGATAGCAGTCGTACTCTTTTTAGGGTACTTTGGGGGTGTGAAAATAGCATGGCATTGCTAGGGAAGACTCAGAAAGAAAAAACTTATGGAAAAAAATAGAAAAAAACAAAAAAAGTTCGAAATTTTCATTTTTGAGAATTTTTTTGAGTATTTTTTTGGGAAAACATTGAAACCCAATTTTCGACCAGAAAAATTCAAAATATCAAAAAGCTGTAAGCACTCAAGCTTTAATTTGATAGTGCTTTTGACTAAATCCGACGACTTTTATTTTCGAGTTTTCACAAAAATGCGATTCTCTAGAATTGAACAACAAAATTCAAAAATCTAATTCCCGTAAGTAATCGAAATATATTTTACCTTATTTTCTCAAATTTATACTGCATTTTGAAATTTGACCTAGTTGGAGTAGTTATTTGAAGAGCGAAATGTTGAAATCAGGCGGTTTTTGGCAGTTCTAGATAATAATGGTGCGAAATTCGAAAATCTAATTTCCCTCAATTACAAGCATTATTGTTTCCGTGGTTCATGCCAAGTTTGAGTGGAATCGTATGTGAGCTCTAGGGGGGGTAGGAATTTGAAATTTTGATTTGATGTTCTAGAACTCGGTGCATGGTGGTCACCAGGGTCGGCCAAAAATTATTCTGATAAATTACTTTTGTAGATTAAAAATAGATCCACGAATTGGCTATTCTCAAAAGTTTTATAGCAGTTTTATATTTCGATAAAGCGGAGTACAAAAATAAATTTTTACGACCGTTACCCCCTTAATCCTACAATTTTGAACTGACTTTAATATAAACCAATATTTTTTCTGAAGACAATTCAAAAGTTCTTCCGATAAAATAGTGATAATGAAATAAAAAATTCAGAATTGCATTTTTTTGGAAATTCTCCCGATCTCATTCGTTAAAGGAAGTTTAATAATAAAAAATAAAGACTCTTACTTCAAGTAGGGGAAAATCGTCTCGACTTAGATGTTTCACCTTTCAATTAATGAATGATCATAAATTGAACTAATCTAAGATATATTTTATGATTTCGTAAAAATTATTTTTCTAGGCAAAATGCTGTACAATACAGTCGCTTTGGACCTTGGGATTCTTGCCCTATAAACGAAAATGTGCCAACAACTGTTTTTGTATCTACAACTCCCGAAGAAACAACAACGACGGAAACAACAACAACTACAACAACCACAACTTCAACCTCAACAACGACCACAACTACGACCACAACAACCACAACTACTACCACTACTACTACTTCTACTACAACAACCACGACTTCAACAACAACTACTACAACCACAACAACGACAACAAGTACAACAACTACCGCCGAAAAAAGAAATGTTTACCCTAAAGATCTCGATGACTTGATACGAATTCTTTCTGGCGATTCGAGTGTTAAAACCACAGTTAAATCAACCAGTAAAAACTCAATCGGTTCAACCCCCGGTTCAGTGGATGAATTTCTCAAAATGCTCTCTGGCGATCTAAGTGTTAAGACAACAACTAAAAACCCAGTCGGTTCAAGTCCCGGTTCAATGGATCAATTTCTTAAAATGTTCTCTGGGGATTCAAGTGTCAAGACCACAGTTAAGACAACCACTGAAACTCTTGTTGGTTCAACTCCTGGTTCCATGGATCAATTTCTTAAACTACTACTTCAAATGCATACGACAACGCCCAAAACTTTGACAACAACAGAAAAATCTCAACCCCCATTGTGGTTGACCACCGGTGTACCGATTATAATTGGGACCACCCAAAAAATGCATTCAATGATTAAAACAACTAAAAAAATTATGGAAGAACCAATCGCGAAAAAAATAGATACCCGCAAATCTGAAAAAACAAATAAGACCGAAACTGATGTCATTGAAGACGATTTAGTACCACAAAGTATCGAGAAAAAACAAGATACAGCTACTATTATAATTATAGTTTTGGCAGCAATTCTGTTTTTAATACTTTTTGTGGTCATTTTACGAGCGGTATTGAAGAGATATCGACACAGAAGAAATCAGGCACGTGAGGTGGCTGTTTTAAAATATAAGCTGGGACCACACTTTGAATCCGACTATGACATGACACACCCTAAGAACATCGATAAAATCCATGTCTCAGATATTTACGAAAATTATCTTTGAAAATATTTTGTAAAAAAAATTGTTAATTTTTTCAGTACACATTTCACCTGCAGTGTTGGAATCCAATACTATTTTGTATAAACTTATTTCTTACTTTGTAATATATCATAAAATTCGAATTTCGCAGTATTATTTCGTAAAGTATAAACCATTTTATAAAAACAAACAGTTTATCATTTATAAATAAGTATATTTCATGCGAAAAGCACAGTAATCAAACCTTTTTGGATTTCATTGAATTATTTTATTTTTGTCATTTTAGTTCTTAAAATATGCATTTCTTCGTTTTCTCAGAATAAAAACTTATCATTGTACATGCAACTGAGCAAAAATGATTTTTTTGAGAGAATAGGCACTATTAATCTTTCTTCATTATAAAGTTTACTCGTATTCAGAATTTGTCAATGATTTTCGATATCAATAAAAAAAAATTTATACACAATGAGATTTTTGGAAATAATAGGAAAAATCGTTTCAGCTTAAATTCAAGTATTATGACCCGGCATTATGGTTGGATAATCAACTGAATTCCCATATTCGGGGTTATTAAAAAATATCCCACGAAATCGTCTTGGAAATTTATAACCCAATTGTTATCGAAGAATTATTTAAGGTAATGCGACAAATTAAACCGATTACGATCACCAGGCCAAAAACCGACGGGCGATTGACTAATTATTACATCAATAATGAATTCGAACAACCGATTACTATGACCAACGCAGAAGACAAAGTTTTGTGTAGTGTTAAAGGAAGAGGTTTGTATTTAAATATGAAAAATCAAGAGTGAGTTTTTTTCTCGAGACCTCTTTCTGGCCGGATTACGAGGATAATATACTCACAAGAAGATGATATATACCTCGATGACACTTAATGTTGTAAAGGCAGTTCAAAACAAAATTGTCATTTTGTAAATAAGTGATACTAATTCAGTATTATAGATGTGTGATAACATAAGTTATATTTTTAAACAACGGGATTTTTGGTGCTGAGTTTGAAAAGCTGACTAACTTTGCTCTTGGTGCTTCATTCTAAAGGTGCCCTTATTAAAGTAAGCTCATTC
Organism: Oikopleura vanhoeffeni; assembly: GCA_004367855.1. Classification (NCBI taxonomy): domain Eukaryota; kingdom Metazoa; phylum Chordata; class Appendicularia; order Copelata; family Oikopleuridae; genus Oikopleura; species Oikopleura vanhoeffeni. Next base: position 210,021 of record SCLH01000345.1, read on the forward strand.
TTAATTGTAAAAATTGAGCGATTTTGTTTTGAACTGCCTTCACAGTTACATAGAGTGTCATTAGCAGATATTCATGAAAACTTAGGCATCTGTCCAAATTCGCACTGATCGTCACTTTTGTCGAAAATGACGTTTCAAAATTTTTTCTTGTGAATTAAAAATGTACCTCGTCCCTGAGTTTAAAAGATGTTGACTTTTTTTTCAAATGACCAAATTAATATTATCTACAAAACTAAAATCAACGAATTGTATTAAAAGTCAAACACTTGTTCATAAAATTTAACACAAGGAATTTTTATTTGAGGTCTCAGTTGTCCTCCAGAGGGGTCGTAGTGAAACGTGAAAGTTAAATTTTCGTCGGAAAAAATAATATTTCCAAATTTTCATTTAAAATTTAATGTTATATTCTATCTGACTCAGAATTGAAAAATACTGTTTTCTTGAATATCCTTTCTAGTGTATAAGAAAGTCTGAAAATACCACTAATCGATTACAATTCAGCTTAATATTAAGTTATCCATCTTCCAGGAAAAATAAGCTCATTGCACAGGTTTGTCCTGATTTGCGTTGAGCACCTCCTTAATATATAATAATAAATCAGGTTTTAATTGTTGAAAAAAAATGTGTTGCAATCACAAATTCAGGCTCAGAAATTGTTTGCATTAATTTACTGGCTTAGTATTTTTCATTATCAGATTCGCCATAAAATTCAATTTATGAGAGTCTCAAACCATTTTATTTTTAAACATTTTGTTTCTTTCAAACTCACATATATTTTCAAAGAAGGAAACGATACTTACGAAACAATGAGTAAAGTTATGGGAAGTAAAAGTCCACTTTACATGGACGATAACGACATTTACGGTGTGACTCCTGCAAATACGAATATTCAGCCTATGGGAAAGGGCAGCACAATGCCTATTCATATGCCGGTAAGAGCGAGATATTCGCTTGATGGCCAAGATTTAACAAATGTTTGGTAAAAAACTACCATGAAAAGGGACGGTATTTGACCTTTTAAGCTTCATGTCAAAAAAAGTAATTATTTTGAGTATAAAATACCCTCAAAAACATCATTAATTATGGATAAAGAATTTCAATGAGCAGATTTTTTAAGCAAATTGCTATTTTAGGGTTGCTATTATAAGGTCACCCTACAATGAGTCTAAAAAAGTTATTTGGACAATCCAGTTTTAAAACTTGTTTATGAAATAAGGTACAGGGTGTAGGTGAATGTGTAAGTGGACTTCATTTCTTCCCGCCAAAACTTAACAAAAAAATCTTGGGCTTGTTATGGCTAGCCATGTGCGATGGTGTTTTTGATTCCACATAGACATTTGACTAAATGTTCCAACAAAATTGCATTTTGGCCCCATTTTTCCAAAATTTTCATACTATACTCACCGTGGCAGCTGTTTTGATTCATGCGTAGGTTTAAGTTATTTTACAAAAAAACAAACTTTCTCTCACTGCTCAAAACAGCTTCCCGGATTAGTTTCGTACTTATTTTTTTGTGAATCGTAATTAATAGAAAACAAAACGTTCATGCCCTTATAGCCAAGAAAACAGACGATTATTCCAGTTCTAGTGCAAGGTAATTTAAAAATTATTATTATTTATTTAAATTCATGGCCAGAAGGCAAATTGTATAAGACCAAACCCTTCCTACCGCGTCTGTTAGACAAACCATTTATGAGCTCAATGATTTGCTTGGGCTAAATAAAGGGTCTGAAATTTGAATGGGAATAAAAACTTAGTATTAGTCCATCATCTTGCGAAGATTCACAATCAACAATATCGTCCACTCAATACACTGAGGGAGTCACGGAACGAAATTCTGCTGCTCCTCTCGAAAAGCATTTTCCTCGTCGATGCTCATCAACCTCCTCACAGTTTACTGGCCCTGTTCCGACCAGCTTTCCTTTCAAAAATGCCAAAGTTTTTGATATCACACTTTGAAAATATATAATATGCCTTGAATAATTCTTTAAATGCTTTCTGATTGATTTTTCTGTGTAAAGATATATTCCTTTTTCAAGTTTGCCAAATAAATGCTTTGCGTGTCAAATATTCCACAACTAAGTGTCCTAAAATGTATTTATTAGTTTAAATGTTCAGCTAACAAAATATCAGCAGGTATATTGAAATGATTTATGCTAGAGGGTTGTTATTCTCGATTCACAAGTTCTAAAGTGTTACTTATCCGCATCACTTTTTTTTCTAATGACATTTTGGTATCTCAGAATCTCATTATGACATAAAAATTAATAAAACTGCTTTGCTAAATTATTTTTGGATTTTTTTTTCAAAATTTTTGCAGATTTGTAAATTGAAATTCGAACTCAAAATTGTTAAAATCATCAAAAATCACTTGAAGGGTATATCGATTGAAAACAAACACCAAGCTAAAAGCTTTTCATCGAAAAAAGTGTAACCACATTCTTATCGGTCTAGATTCTAGCATGATGACATATTTAAGTGACCTTTTTTGCCTTGACGCTACTCGAACTTATTGTTGTAAAAAAATGTGGTTTTAGCTCCATCGGACAGCTATAAATTAAGTCTTGCCAAAGGTCTCGGGAAATTTATGCCAGGTCTGGGTGTGTCTTAATTTTTGCAAGAGCTATAAAATTTATTATTCTAAACTTTAGTTATGCATGATAAAGGGGGTTTTCGTTTAAGAACTCGTGTACATATGATTGTCAAAGCGATATAATTGGAAGGTTCCTAAAAGAAAACTAATTTTTTATGCTTTGCTTTTTGCTGATTTCGCGTATTGATAAATTTGGCATCTTATGTTCGTCTCAGTTGTTTTGTTTCCTGTATGATAGCGCAGCATGAACAAAATGTAACAACTTGATAAAGTTAGAAATTCATTTCAGGTTAAATTTTGGAAATTAAACTTTACAAAAAAATTTATGAGTGATTATAAATCAGTTTATTTCTAACCATAACAAAAGCATCGGATAAACAACCAGAATCATCAAAGCCTGTATCTTGTTTTATATCCCGTCGAAGTTTGTAATGGCACAAACAATTTAAAGGAGGCAAACAAAAGAAAATTGCCCACTTTTCATCGTTGCCAAAATTATATTGTTAATAATTTTGTTCAACGAACATTTTGATATCACGAAAAAATTGAAAGAGGTTCTCATGGACATTATTTACCTTGAAAAACTCTAGTCATGAACTGAATCATGAAATTTTTGATGGAATGAAATAATTTTTATCATGCTGAATTCACTAGACCTCACATAATTAATTATTTATTTATTGTGCAGCGGATTTGTGAGATCAAAAAGTGTTTAATAAGTGGCTCGGAGATTCAATCTTGCATTTTGGTGGCCAAGAATACACAAGAATGTTAATTTTTCGAAATTATTATTTGAAATTGTTTGCTAATCGCATATTGACTGACAAGTCGAATTCATTTGCTTTTAATCTATTTAAGGGTATGGTGGTTCCTAATTTGACATATTCTCGATAAAATATTAGCCAAACAAAGCTTCAAGTCAGATAAGCCAGTTTGTAGAACTAGCCTTCCTCTTGCTGTAAAATGTGTCAATATTTTTTGCATGCATGCATCCAGACACAAACGAGACAGGGAGACCTAAGTCAAAACGGAAAATCTTCTCCTCTAGGCTTTATTTTGAAATAAACCTTAAATTTTATTTAACCTGTATAATTAGTATTTAAAACTTCTGAGGAGCGCTTTTGTCGATAAGTGCTATATTTTTTCTATAATATGTGATAAACCACCGATTTTCGGTAGCTCAAAACAAATAAAAACTTCTGAGGAGCCGTTTTTTCAATTTCGACTCCAAACTCAAAATATGATTTTTTCAAGGTCACGTGAAAAAATTTCCGATAAAAAATGTGCTTTGATTTTTTCGAAAGTAGGCTCATAAGAAAGGTGGGAAAACACTGAAGAGAAAGTTGGCTTACGTGAAGTCGAAATTTTGAAGTTTGAGTGGTCAAATTTAAACATACGCTATTTTGTACTCAATTTTGAAAAAAATACTCAGAAAAAAATCGAAAAAACTCAAAAATTTCGAAAATTTTTTGGTTCTTATTTGGGTTGTTTTGTGCTTTTAAAAAATGAACGATTGGTTTGGTGCATTTTTATGACATAATAACTGCAGAAAATGTAGGAACCACCATACCCTTAAACGCCAATTAATTTCGATCTCAAATTGTAACTAACATGTTTAACTCTTAAACTTTAACACTAGAGCTCAGCAGTTATCAGAAAACGGTCATATACAAAAAAATATTCTAAGAGCGTTAACTCATAATGAAATAATAGTTAAAACCCATATTGCATGACATCTAGTAAATTTGCATGTATAGGTTCAAAATTTGAATTTAAATCAGAAAATTTGACATTTCGGCAACTCCCTTGAGGCAACTTTCGTCTCTCATGGCTGCAAGACTTCCTAAACCCCAACATGGACAGCAGCAACCCTTCATCATGGATTTATTTACTTACTTTTAGTTTATACGGTATAAAAAAAGTATGTCACATTTTTGCAAATACGGTAATACATAGTAAAACAAATAAAGGGAATAACACGCCATTCCCTTGACTTTAATTGGGCAGTACCTCATTTCTCATTGGTCCGTTTCGTTTGTTGGCTAATGCCTTAATGTCAAGTGTAAGTGCAATGTAAAATGTGTGTCTTAGTAGTTTAATTATTAGGCATTGTTTGGTTCCGTCATAAAACGCCAGGTAAGAATTGACGTCTTCAAAATCAATTTGCACTCTCACAGTGAGAGTCTCACTAAGAAATCAGCATCCTGCATATTGTTTGCTTGTACTTTTATTGCATAACTTTTATATGTGGTTTAATTGCATAACTCTTGATATCTGTGAGAAAATCACCAAACTCATCAAATATTATTAAGTATACGTTATTTCAAATTTCAAAAACTTTTAACCAAAATATGAAAACCAAATCTGCAACACGTTACGTGTATAAATACACAGTATAACTAATTTCGCACTGTAGACTTTTCTGAACTTACTAGTACAAATAAGTATTATTAGCTTGACAATAAATTACTGAAACGTTGCTTTTAAATAAATAATTAAAGTATAACTAATACTGTAAATTCAACTGTATATCCCCTAATCACACTTTTGTTAATATCCCGGCCCTGATTAGGAAACGTAGTGTGTTTTTAAGTAGCAGGGCCGGGATATTAACAAGAGTGTGAATAGGGGATATTCAACTGTAAGGATATTAACTGTAATATCGATAACGAGGCCTTGTGGCACATATGAGCTAGTTTTAGCCAAAAGTTTTATATAAATTGGCTTTTGTAAACGACCTAGCCGATTAAGTTGTTAGATAGGTCAAACTGAGCACAAATCTTTAAAGAATAATAAATCGGTCTTTTTTTTTGTTTCTTCTGAGATTACTGAAATTTTTTAAATATCAGTTTTTGTTGAAAGAATTGAAAAAAATGGTCTGATTCGGATGATTTTCTAATTTTTTTTCTCTAAATAATTGTGCGTATTTTGAGCTTTCGAAGAAGTTCTTAGTAAGAACTCAATCGGATAAGTCGTTATCAAAAGCCGAATTATATAAAAATTTTGGCTAAAAAACTAGATAATATTGTAGTGATCCCTTAAATCCCTAAAACTTAAATCGGCTCTGAACTCACAGCGCCGCTAGCGGGCGAAATTATTCAAGCGTATTTTAGATTTCTATTTCGCGCGTTTTCGCGAATAGGATCAGTCTTTTAGTAGTTTTTAGAGTCGTATTTTAGGACCCGTATTTATCCAGTGCTTTATATTGTTGAATACAGCATAAAATTTATTAATATATATGCTCGTTATTTATGTGTTTATGATACCCACGCAGGAGGAAAACTCATACAAAATTGGTGCCTGAAAAGAAAAAAAGAACTACACGCCTAGAGATAAGTGTATTAGAGAATCTAGAAAATTAATATGATGCGTAAAGCGATGTTATTACTACAAAGAGTTAAAAGATTTTAAAAATTGATGACAATTTTATGTTTATGGAGTGAAAATTGGCCGTTCAAAAAACCTACGCTCGACTCAGAGAAAAGTCCGGATCTTTGTGCGCGAAATCTTGAATAACGGGGAAAGCAGCTTCTTTACGATCGGAGGAAATTCTATTTCGCCAAAGACACAATTTCTTTTTGAAGTTGATTTCCAAACCAGCAGGATGTTTCTAAATATACAGTAAAGCAATTGCGTCAACAATATCCAAATTAATTGTTATGGAGATTAAAAATGACGTTTGAGGCTGAGAAATTAAAAAGCTAAGGCGTTGTCGGAGCAGAATGAAACTTTCCGTTAATTTTAAATGAATTTTCAATTGATGATGACTGCATTTCCGGTAAGATGAAAATGAATGATGTTATTCCTGAAGTAATCTATCGATGCCATTAAAAAGTTTACTCGAAAGCTCATACACAACAAATGTTGAGATGACCAGAACCGAAATTTTCAATTTCGTCAAAAATTAGTATGGAAACGGCACATTGCGAATTGAAGTTTTAATGAAGTATCGAAGCTTATGGTGCGCTTAATTTGGTTTCCGACAAATCTAAGTGGTTGCTATCGCGAAAATCCGCTCTTAACCAATCAGAGGACGCTTATTATTCAAGACTCATTATTACCCCGCTGAGAAAAGATTGGGATATTCAGACCAAGTTATTATCGATTCTTTGGTAGAGCTCCAGTATTTTATCAGAGGACCACTATTAGATCATTCACGACGGTACTCAAACCTGGATTAGCGCTGAGCCGTCTTAATCAGATCATACAAAGAGGATTTTTGAACGGAAAAATGAGCTCACCGAAGCCAGATAAACGGTATTACTGCTTACGAATTTATGAGTCATTAGATTAACCCACTCCGTGGCCTAGTAAAAGAGAAGAGGCCGTCTGAGTTTTTCAACTATTTGCGGATCGGACCGCGGATTGGAACGTTGTTGTACAAAGTTTGGGGATTCGAAATGCTGCATGCACTTTATGTATCCTGGTCAACAAGTTGTCGTGATAACGAACTTTGGGTACAGAAAAACAGGATCTGTACAGTCAAAATGTTGGAACTTCTCAATTGTTCTTACGATCCAGAGGCAAAGAACAACATAAAGAACTGTTTAAAATGTGTTAACAAAAAACCCCTGAAAATCTCGGTAAATCGAGAATTATCGAAATGAATAAATAATTATAAAAACGACGGAACGAAAATGACTATCTCAGCCATATGGAATTCTGCTCAAAATTACAGGCCACCAGCTACGATGGCTTAGCATTAAGTACGGTAATTGTTGTCAAGAGAGGAATTGTCAATCACAAAAGAAATGCCCTCGAGAAATCAAACAAACTTTTCGCATGAATCCATATAATTACACTCACCCAACCCCAGACCACAATTACCCCACACTTGAACCTCCTAAACCCTCTTATTCAAACCTCAAAATTGAGACCGCGAAAATTTTATTCATGATCCACATGGAAATACAGCCGCGCCGTTTTCATCAATATGTATTCGTTCAATATAAATGCCAGAAATTAAAGCAATGTTAGATACGGACTGTACCGCGATTGTTGCTCGAATGGGGGAAAATTCCTCGAAATATTGAATATAGGAAAATGGCCTCTTGCCCAGTGTTTGTAGTAACAATCAGATTATTGGGAACGCCGGAAAAACAAATCTCAAAATAAGTTTTATGATCTTTCGCACCAATTACATCCGCCTATTGTGGACAATTTATCATTCACCCTTTATTGCCTGATATATCAATCCTTAAGAATTTTGCCGAAAATCGCCGTTTTGTGACAATAAACAAAAATGAAAATTCCACTAGTAGACCGCAGCATGACCTGTCAAAATACCAGCTTATGTCGCCGAAACTATCATCTAGAACCTTAACTCCGATAATTATGTGAAAATTACAAACCGAAATTATCACCCGAAAATGAAATATTCTAATCGCTGCTATTAGACGCGTCAGAAAAAAAGTAAGTTGTACAATCAATCATGGAATATAAAATGAAGAAAAGAAAACATAATAATCACTAACAAAACCTCGAAAAGACTGAAGCTCAATAAAATATTTCTATTTGCTCATATGAAAATAATATAAATATTTTACCCGGAATTGCAACGGCAGTATATGAAGTTCCTGATTAAAATAACAGATGTAAAGAGGGATAGGAAGATTTTCAATTAAACCGATGAAGAAAAAGCATGGAGCTGAATTTCAGTCCAGAAATTGGATCCTATGGGAAATGTCGATTCATCCAGGATCCGTTGAAAACATGATTTACTGGAAATCGACTTTCTTTCCATGGGAACAAATGGATTGGAAAACTTGAGTTTACTTGTCGGTTCACAAATGCCGCTTTCATTGGACGAATTCAGAACGGCCTCATCAACCGCCTCGACGCAATGCCAATCCACTGAGAGAAAAGGTGATAAAGAAATAGAAAAATTGGCAAGCTGGGAATTATCCAGGCCAACTCAAAGGTTGGTTTCAATATTCACTTATAATTTAATAAAAACAGGGCGTATGTTCTTTTAAGTAATTTTCTCTGTGACGCCAGAAAATTGAAATACGACCTCAAACCGGATCGGCTTATCCTTTACTACATGAAGAGTGTTTTCACTACGGATCGGGCGAAAAATTGTCAGATGCAGAATGCATACTCGCTCAGTGGACTTTTCTACGAGGATATTTGGCAAACTTTCAAACCTTTAGAATCCGACGCTCACACAAACGATCGTTGCGCTACAAAAACCGACACTTTGGAGGCCAAAAGAATGCTTTATGGGACTTAGTACCGCACCTTCGTTGTTTCGCTAGAATAATGAACTTAATTTTTGCGCGAGCATCCAAGTATAGTGATTTACTTGGTGATCTAATGATCTCGTAATAACTTCGAAGATCACCATGGCTCTTTACAATTTGTGTTGACAAATGCCGGCCATTTGGAATTAATTTTGAACGAGGAAGAAAACTTCGCTATGTCAATCATCATCGGAAGTTTTTGGGTCATTTACATTGACAAACGGAATTCAAGCCGATGGAATAAAATATCCAATCCGTCAAAAATTTCCAGAGCACTTGACAAAAACACTTCAAAGTATTCTTGGGTCTCGGTCAATTACAATTTTAAAATTCGTCAAAAAGGCGTCCAATTATCTGTCACGCTCTACAAATTTGCAGTTACAACAGACCGATTTTATTTGGAAAATGATCAACAAGAAGCTTCGACCAGATAGAAAGAAAAACTTCAATCAAGCGAGGGATTATTTACACGCGATCCATTCACTCACCGCTGATCCTCAGTTTGCGATGCTAGCAAAGAACGGATGTAGGCGGCACTTTGTATCAAAAGCAGCAAAGAAAAATGGAGGTAATTTCTTATTCCTCGAAGAAATTCCCAGAAGCGGAAAAGAAAGCGTTCATGAGAGAAAAGAACTCCAGGCTTAGTATATTGCCGTCAGAGCTAATGAGTAATTATTGTTAGGCTTGAATTTGTATTTTGTAAGCGAACCATAATCCTTACTTTACTTATACGCGAGCATTTGAATTACCAATTTGGACGCTAAGTTTTGTTAAATATATTCTTTTATTTACAACAATTTAACTTTTCGATTATCACCGCCTGGAAATAGCGGAAATAATGGCTCAGCTGACCTGTTATCAGTCGAACTCCCAAAACCTTTGGCCGAAATGGAATCAAAATGTTGGCACTATGGAAATTCCCGACAAAATTTTCGCCCATGATGACACTGCATTGAAAACAGAAAAAAACACGAATCCGAGATGAAGAATTTTTCTCCGATTCCTGGCATAAAGATTAAGTACATCCCTTTCCGATCCAGACACCTGCCAAATTTCCGAAAATAAACCAATATTAGAATTTGAGGTAATACTCAATAAATCACGATGAAAAAAAAAAAAAAAAAAAAAAAAAAAAAAAAAAAAAAAAAAAAAAAAAAAAAAAAAAAAAAAAAAAAAAAAATGGTAGTAAAACAGTTCAAATGTGCGATTTATCAAAAACGCTCAGAAGAACCTCCATTTAAAGTCAAAAAACGTTTTCAAAAGGATTCGAAGCTAGAAAACAATCTTCTCTACAGAAAAGTCGAATAATTGGATTTAAGAAAAGACTGGTATTACGAAAATCTTGGATCGGAATTTCTACAAGATACCCATACTGCATACGGTCCTTGTGGATCGTACCAACTACAAAAATTGTGGGAAAATTATTGTAATTATTTTACCCCGCCAAAATTAAGGAACTCGCCGCAATATATAGCTCAAAAGTGCGTCGACTGTAATCCGAATGAAGCTCGAAAAATGCTTAAGCCAGCTTAATTAAAGAGCGACTTTGACAGATATACCTTTTCAAAAGACGCATATGATCTTTTGATCTTTGGGAAAACGCGGATCAACGGAATAAGCGGTACTAAGTACTATATGTGATAGCTTAACGGCGATATGCCGATGGAATATGCAATTAGTAATAAAACTGATCGACTGCGTTCCGAAGCAATTATGGAAATTATAACTCCGCTTGGAATTTCCGGAACGTTAGTTTGGCGATAATGGGCGAGAATTTGGAGGTATGTAACGAAAAGATCTTGGACCGCTTCCGAATCCGAATGGGTAACACATTCCGCTATATGTCACGAAAGAGTATACGGCAAAGTCGAAAGAATACACCGCGAAATTACCTCAAAAAGAAGACACTCAAGGCTATCACACTTAATTGGGTCATTGCCAATGGAGTTTGCTAAAGTTCCTAATTAACAATTTACCAAAACGTCATTAACGGTCTTTCAGGGCCGCCGACAAGGCTTTAATGGCAAGTTTTATGTACCCTTTGAGGTTATCCCGGAAGTTGAAGAAGGAATTTACAAAAGAACCCTTCATTAAGCTCTTAATGAGTATTGACTACGTCCATTTATCTTTTGATAAATTTTCAATATGATAATATGCCGCTCTACTTAAAACAAGATAAAAATGGATCACCGACATTAGAAATCGATTCGCAGCACTCATTTGGAACCCTGATATTCAGGTGGAAATTGGGGAACTTCTTGGTCGGGCATTCGTCATTGTCAAACGAATTTCTAAAGACTCATGAATCTACTGAAGGATAAAAGCCACCCGACCGGACTACCGTCGTAAATATACGCCATTTGCGTCCGCTTCAATTCACCGAGCCCGAAAGAAAAATTGGACCTCTAGAAACAAATTTCAAATACACAGACGAAGAATATTCCAATGAATTCGATAATAATTTTATTTGCGCCCTCCCTCATTTCGGAACGGCGGACTAGATGACTCCAATAAACTCTACGAGAACTTGGGAGTGTTTCTAAGTCATTCTCATTTTTAAAGAATAGTTTTTTAAGAAATTACATAAGCAGGTGATGGTCGCCGACACTACGCGTCGAATTGCGACGCATTAGAGAACATAATTTGATGGAAACGCCCCACCTGTCATAATAACTATGACACTAAAAATAGCGGAAGGACAATAATAGAAATAATTTAAACGAATTGCGAAACAATATTGGTCTCGAGAAATGTCAATTCTGCCCTTTCTCTACTCCCTTCTTTTTACTCTTCCACTTTTTACTCCCTCTCTCGCACTCTCTCCTTCTATCCTCCTCCCTTTCTTCTTCTTTTTTTCTTATTCCTCACTTCTCTTTATCACCTCTCCGTTTTATTTCTCCTCCTCATTCCTTCCACTCTTTATCCCCACCTTTCCTACTTCTCCTATTTTCCCCTTCTTCCCTCCTACCCTTCCTTTCATTTATTCCTTTTCCCTTTTCACCATGTCTCTCTCATATTCATTCTCTCACTCTCACTTTCTCTCTATTTCTTTCTCCCCCCACCCCCCCCACCCCACACCCCACCCCCCCCACCACCCCCCCCCCCCCCTCCCCCCCACCCTCACCCCCTCCTCCCCCTCCTCCCCCCTTCCCTCCCTTTCCCCCTCCCCGCCCCTCCCCCCCCTCCCTCCTTCCCCTTTTCTTCCTACTCTCTCTACATCTTCTTTTTTTTCCTTCCCTTCTTTTCCCCTTTTTTTTCCCGTCTCCTTCTTCTCTTTCTTTATCTTTCCTCTCTCTCCCTTATCCCCGTTCTTTGCTTCTTTTTTTCTCCTCTCTTCTCTCTCTCTTCTCTCCTCTAGCATCTTCACTTCAAACTCACTCTCCTTTTTCCCTTCCTTTCACCTCCTCTTTTTCTTCCCCCACCTTACTCCCGTCCCACTCCTTCTCTCCCTTATTTCATCTCCTCTCTTTTTATTTCTTCATTTTACTTCCTCTCTCCTTCCCCACTTTTCTTTCCATTCCCTCCCTTCTTACTTCCTTCCATCCCCTTCCCTCCTTTCCACCTCTCCTCCATCTCCCCTTCATCTCCTCTTTCTCCTCTTCTCTTTCCTTTCATTCAATCCTTTCCTTCTTTCTCTTTCCCTCTCCTCCCACTCCCTCTCCTATCATCCTTCTTCTTCTCTACTCTTCTCCTTCCTTTCCTTCTGTCTTTACTCCTCTCACTCTCTTTTCCCTCCCCTTTATTTTTCTCCTGTCTTTTCCCTCTCCTCTCCTCCCTTCTCTCCCTCTTCTCCTCTTTTCCTTTTCCCTCTATCTTATACCCTTTTCCCTTGCTTTCTCTCTTCTCCTCATATATTCCATCTTTATTCCCCTTTCATACTCCCTTTTCTTTTCTCTTTTCTCTCTCTCTCACTTCTTCTCTTTTCCTTTCCCCTCTCATTCCCTTTCTTTTCATTCATTCTTCGTCCCCTCTTTCATTTCTTCCCTCTCACCCTTCTTTCCTCCCATCCTCCTCCTACTCTTTCTCATCTCCTTCATTCTTTTTCTATTTTATCTCATCATCCTCCTTTTTTCATCTTCTTTTTCCCTTCATTCTTCTCTTTTCTCTTTCCCACCTTCCTCACTCCTCGCCTCCTTCTTTCTTTTCTCCTCCTTTCTTCTCACTTTTTCTTTCATTTTTTCTTTTTTCCCATTTCCCTTCTTCTTCTCCCCTCCTTTTTTCTCTCCTCCCTTCCTCCTCTATCATCTCTCACTTTTCCATCCTTTTATCTTCCTCCTACATACCCTTCTCCTTCCTCTACTCTCCTCTCAATCTTCTTTTTCTTCTTTCTTTCGCTTTTCTTTCTCTCCTCTACTTTCCCTATCTCTCCTTTCCTTCTTTCTCTCCTCCCTTCTTCTTTCCTTCTTACTTTTCCCTATTCTCACCTCTTTCCTTCTCTTTTCTTTTTTTTTTCTTTTCCCATTTTCCCACGTTTTTCTCTTTCCTTCCTATCCTTTATTTTCTTTCTCATTCTCTTCGATCCTCCTACCCTCAGTTAATTCCCCCTCATTTCTTCTCCTTATCTCTCCCTCTTCCTCTTTCACTTCTCTCACTCACACTCTTATCCATTCCTTCCTTTTATCTTTTTTATTCCTTTAATTTTTTCTTTTATCTCTTCCCTCCCTCTCCTTCTGCCCCACCTCTTCTTCTCTTTCTTTTATATCCCTCTTTTTTTTTCCTCTTCTCTTCCATCCTCTTTTCCTTTTTACTCCTTCCATTTCTCCCGCTATCCCTCTCTTCCATTTTCCCCCCTCTTTTATCTCTTAACCTCCTCTTTTTCACCTCTTTCCCTTCTTTCCATCTCTTTTTACTTACTTCCTTCCTCTTCCTTCCTTTATTCTTCTCTTCCCTCTTCTCCTTCTCCTCTCTCCTTCCTCTTTCTTCCTCTTTCTTATTTTTACTTCCCCCACCCATCCCCCCAAGAACTTAGAGCCCCCGAATCAAAGAAAATAGACCGAATCGCAGTGTTCACGGTATTCTGACTGCTAGTCTGTTTACTAACCTATATTCCTCGCTAACCACTCATTTTCCATTGTTGTATCATTTTTATCAAAATAAGGCAAACTTTGAAAAAACAAGAGGACCTTTACTTAAAAGGTTCATCTATCTAATATTTGTGTTAGCTAATTATCGCTAAACAATTTAAAATGGATTTGTTTGACAATTAATAACATTAATTTGTCAATCAAACTCTTTTAAATATAATGCCCTGGCTTAAGATGCATGCTAATCATATTATACAAAAAAGTTATAGAGACAATCAGAACGAAATATAAGTTTAAATTTTATCATTTACCCTAACTCTTAAATTTTTTTACAAATGGCCATGATAGCCTGTATGTCTTATTAAACCAAAACTCCATCCCATTTTGCCATTATGTGATATTTAATTCCGAAAGTGGATATTCGCTTCGATGGCTTTAGTTTCCTACTGATATCTTTTTTTAGTAGCATTATTTGTATTGTGAAGTTCCCAGTAATGAGTATGAACTCATAATAAAAAATATATTTCGGTCACTAATATAGGCTATTTTGAAAAGACCAATATAACTATAATTGACATAACCAAAAATTTGCGTTTCAAACTAATTTTGAAATCAATTTATGAACTTAAATTCTCACTTTTGCAAAAAAATGATTTGTCATGTTACGCAGTGAGTCAAAACATAACAAGTAGGTGTTTACGTCAATTATGCAGAACCACTACTCAAAATTGTGTATCCGTAATTAGCGAAGCCACCTTTGTCATTAAAAAAAGTACCGTCTGCGTCATTTAATTATTTGGCCAAATGCTCTCTTTTTCCAATTTCCGGAAAATCACTTAGATGCTATACCATTAAAAAAATTCGTTTCGCTTTTTACACAGAAGCTTGGTCGGCTTTTTGTTCTCATGAAAAAGCAAACTATGACTCACATTATTCTCAGCCCAATAAGCGTGCATTTTATATTCAAGTTATAAAAATAAATAACCCGGTTTCTAATAAATCATAAAATTGATTTAACTTATAAATTTCCGTCTTAGTGACGGATTATCTCTAATGAAAGAGCTCGAAAAATATAATTACAATGAATATGACACCCATTAAAAATAGGTGACCAGAAATAAGATACATAATTTTTGTTATAGTTTGCTCTATCAATTTTTACCAATATAATACTTGCGTATTAATTGGGCCCTTAATATCCGCGGTGTCCTAAACAATTACCGGAATATAATGAAAAAGTTTTTCCGATCTAAAAAAGGAGCCGATGAAAATTAAAATTGGAACGAAGCCTATCTTTGACAGTAAAAGCACGCTTGTATTTTTATTGACCATGTAAGAGAGGAAACTACGGCCTAATTTAGCTTTGATAAGTAGAAAATTATTAAAAATTCTCGATTTTGTCCCGATACTTCCAAAAAAAAATAAAAATTTTGATAAAAATATGTTTTTTGAAAATTTCGAAAAAATTTTTGTAAAATTTTGAAAATTTTGAATTTCGAAAAAATTTCTAAATGTTGAAAAATTTTTGAAAATTTTTAAATGTTTGAAAAATTATTTTTCGAAAATTTTGAGAAATTCTAAAATGTTTGAAAAATTTATTTTCGAAAGTTTTGGAAATTCTAAAATTATATTGGAAAATTTAAAAAGTATAATTTCTTTGTTCGAATTTTGTGCCCAAATTTATATTCGAATTAAATCAGCTTGGTTTTAAAAAAAAAAATGTAACTTTTTCGAAATTGTCGCAAAAATTATTTTCAAAAAATTTTCACTTATTATACTACTTGCAACCTTTGCCATTTATGCCAAATGCCCTGCAAATTAAATTTCAACTGGAATGAAGATAATTAGAACATAGAATTAATCGTGTACACAGCTTAAAAAATCGATAAAAATAAGATCGGATTATACCCATAATGAAATAGATGTTATAATATTTTCGCTTAATTAATTAACATAAACCGCTTAAAATGTGGTCCCGGTTTCCTCTATGCGAAGCAATTGGGATAATACGTCTCCTGACCTTCAGATCCAAACGCATCAATAAATTGATTAAAAGAGACATTTAAAATTAAGACATTTATATTAACCCTCAAATTTTTTTTGACCATTAAATTTTTTTGCGATATTACTTACTAAATTTCCTTCACCCAATTTTTCCGTCAAATTTTGCCTACATACAGTACTATCTGCCGCCTTACAGTGCCTACGATTTTTTTTTGCCAATTTATACGCATAAAATTTTGGTCACCCCACCGTCCTTATTTAATATATTTTTGTTCCTTAATAATTTATTATTGCTGCTGATTTTTTCCCACAGACAGAGGTTTCAAAACGATAACATGTCGGATCTAGGCTATCTTATACGTCGCGATTTCTTTACGCTGAGAATTAACAAATTAAACGGTAATTTATATCAACCAGGTGACATGAATTCCGTAATATTTTGACATCTCAGGGAGTTAACACCCGCTTAAATAAAATATAGAAAAAAGGTTATTTAGGAACTTTAACTCCTCAGAGTTAAAGATATTGTCGAAATATTTCCTCAACAAATTGAAATCTCAAATTAAGCTTTGTACCACGATTTTTAAAAAAAAACAAATCGTTCCAGAAAAAAATGAAATTTCCTGCTCTGAGTCACAAATGATTTCGATTGTCGGATTGTCTTTAAAAAATTTTGTGAACAGTGGTAGGACATACCTTTTATAACAAAATCTTGAATATTTTTGCTCTAAAGCTTGAACGTTTATGAAAAATTTTAGATCGAAAATATCATAAACAAAACATTAGAAATTTTTTTGTTTAAATGATAAATTTCTTAATAAATTTCATACAAAATGAGCCAGCATTATCTCTTATTTTTGAATCAACAAATTTTCAATTTCGCCAAATATTAACCAATAAAAATCACCTTTCCAGGCATTTGTCTGATTTTTTCTTTCCATTTCTTTCTGCCAAATATTACCTGGAATATTCACCCTAAAAAAATCAACCTTTTAGTTCCCCTCCCAGCATATTTCCCAATTCCAGGTGCAAGAAATGTACCTAAATAAATTCTTGTGCGATTTGATAACATCTGTTTCGAATCAGATACAATTTTTTTTCATAAATTTTGAACCTAAAAATCTCCTATTTTTCATAATTGATTATCAAAATCCAAGTTTTTTGTTAAAATTTCATAAATACTCACCACTTTGGACACTTGCTGGCTCAATGCCAACATGCGCTAAAATTTTATTATGTTACCGTTATTTAAAATTATTGTGAAAATTAATTCCCTATTTTGCGCCACTAATTTTATTCTGTTTATTACGGCAATCTGCCCAATTCTGCACAAATTGTTGTTTTCCTTTATTATCCTTTATTGCGCGCCACCTCTGTCCGGAACGAAGATTCTCGCGACCAAAATTATTGCACCTCCCGTGATTAGGCAAATCAAAAATTAAATTCCGTAATTTCTGGACATTCAAGTTCAGATCGATTTTTAAGTCTTTAAATTAGTCAGGGTGGATTATGTTAGTGATCCTTAAATCCCTAAAACTTAAATCGGCTCTGAACTCCAGCGCCGCTAGCGGTTGGACGAAATTATTCCAAGCGATATTTTAAGATTTCTATTTTCGCGCGTTTTCGCGAAATAGAGATCCAGTCGTTATTAGTAGTTTTTAGAGTCGTATGTTTAGACCCGCATTTTATCCAGTGCTGTTATATTGTTTGAAATAAGCCAATAAATTTATTAATATATAGTCGTCGTTATTTTGTTTTTATGAATACCCCCACCGCAGGAGAAAGATCATTAACAATATTTCCAGGAGGCCCCGTTATTGATTATAAACTGTATTTACACGTAACAGCAGGTCAGTATTTACTTTCGATTATACGTAATTATATTCTAAAACAAACTGATAGAAATTGAATAAAGTTTTTTATGATATTGTTTTTTAATAACTTAATTGACATTTTTTTATGGTCACCCACTGTGAGTGATTAGAGACTAAGTTGTTTTTATATTGAGATCCTGTCCTTGAGTAAAAGAAGTGGACCAGTACATGGCGCTCCCAAAATAAGACTGGCTTCCCAACTTCCTGGTTGATCTCTAACTGGCATTTTCTGGAATGCTATTTTTCTCGATGATTTTTATACTAAAATTTTTATAATTTTATTTGAATGAATTAAAATATCATAAAATTGTAATTCCAAGATGTATAGAATCCAAACCAGTGTTTAAATTGATATAATGAATCATTCAAGGATGCATTGCGGCAGTTTTTGTAAGGTTAAAGTCTCATGATCTGATTATCATTTCACGAAAAGTACTCTCGATTAAAGGTTGAAGGTGGTCGGAGATCATTGCTATCAATTACAATTGGCAGAATTAATCTGTGATAGAGTTCAACCTGAGCATCTTTGATTAGACGATTCAGTGATACAATTTCGTAAGGGNCAATTTCGTCAAAAATTAAGTATGAACCTGCACATGGAATTGAAGCATTCATCAGAAGTATCGAAGCTTATGGTGCCGCTAATTTGGTTTCCGACAAATCTATGTGGGTTGCTATCGCGAAATCCGCTCTAAACCAATCAGAGGACGGCTTATTTATTCAAGACTCATTATTACCCGCTTAAGAAAAAGATTGGGATTTATTCAAGACCAAGTTATTATCGATTCTTGGTAGTGCTCCAGATTATTATAGAGACCACTATAGATCATTCCGACGAGGTACT
>SCLH01000345.1:255282-316386 GCA_004367855.1 Oikopleura vanhoeffeni
TTCACAAGTGATTTTTATGAAACTCAAAATAATGAAAAAAAATTATTTTTCAAAAAATTATTTTTGGAAAGAATTGAACGCCAATGTAACCCAAATAAAGCCGACAAAGACAAATCGATCAAATGTGGAACATAAGATGGTACTGATTTTGAGTTTTCAGCTGATTAGCATTATTTTTCACATTTAACTGCATATATTTTGACGCGCGGCGATATGAATAATTGTTTTGTAAGCGATCGGGATATCATATTTCAAATTTGAGACCCGTTATAAGTAGCTAAAGTTTCACTGTTAATTTGTAACTTATATGTCATTGTAAAAAATGTATGGTTTTTGAAGAAATACAAGGTGAGTGAACCTATTTGTTTTCTCGCAATTATCTAGTTCACGAACTTCGAAATTTAAAAATGTTACGTGTTATTCACTTAGTTTCATCCTTGATCTCAATCAGTGATAAATAACTGAAGAGATATCTTTTCCAGTTTTCCCGTGATAAGCGCTCAAAGAAGTGCCTTTAGATAAGCTTTTGGGTGTGAGGCGAAGTTCTCGTTTCTGGGTGTGAGGAGGTTAACGGAACTAAATAAATCAAATTTTACTCTATCCCCTAAATTTGGGGTCACATTACGTCCTTAAAAAAAATAGAAACAGCAGTTATTAAGGCAAATTAAAGTTTGGGCTGTAAGAATATCACAATTTGAGGTGGAGCTAGAGATATACACTTCAAATTTGAAATTTTTTTTATAATTAAATAATTTTGACAGCAAAGTCAAATCAATGGTGAAAGGCCCCCCAAGACAAGATTATTTGAAAAGACTACACGAGAAGCTAAGGAACTGGAATAGAGTAACAAAATTTATTTGAAAACAATATCGAAAACTCTTACAGAAACTTTAAAAAAATCTTGAAACTTTGGTATAGGAACTTAAAATTTTAGTGAATTCATAGTGACTTTCTGGTCATGCGTGACCAGATGCCTTTTAATCGTAATTAAGGACTAAGCTGTCACTTGAAGAGTCCAAAATAGGGGCTAAGAGGGCCGATCTCGTTTTAGAACACTGAAGAGGGGTATCAAAAATCCGAGGAGGCCATTCTGAATCATTTTTTACCAAAAAAAATCGGAGCTCACATTTGAATCATTTTAATTTCACCAGTATGTAGCTCTGACCATCATTGACTTCTAACGAACAATTTTTAACACCGCAAAAAATTTTAAATTTATTCTTTTATTTATATTTGTGAATCGATGAACCCCAAATGAAGGCCGATAAAATGGATTTTATGTTTTTTTTAATTTTTGTTTAAAAAATGAGCTCAATCGGCTGAAGGCGATAAATGGGGATTAAATATTTTTAATTAAATTTAAATGAAAAATAAGCCCAAATCGGCCGAAGGCCGATTGAGGAGATTTGATGTTTTTTAATTAATTTTGTTGAAAAATGAGCCTCAAATCAACGCGAAGGCCGATAAAGGAGATTTTATATTTACAACTTGATTTAATGAAAAATGAGCCCCAAATCGGCCGAAGGCCGAAAGGTAGATTTTATGTTTTAACTTTGATTTTAATGAAAAATGAGCCCCAAATCGGCCGAAGGCCGATTAAGGGAGTATTTTTTTTCTATTCAATTTTAACGAAAAATGAGCCCCAAAGTCGGCCGCAAGGCCGATAAAGGAGGACATTATATTTTAACTTTGATTTTAATGAAAAATGAGCTCCAAATCGGCCGAAGGCCGATAAAGGGGAGTATTATTTTTTCTATTTAATTTTAATAAAAAATGAGCCCCAAATTTGGGGCTGATTTTTCAACAAAATTAAATAAAATACATAAAATCTCCTTTATTTGCCTTCTGCCGATTTGGGGCTCATTTTTCAACAAAATTAAATAAAAAACATGAAATCTCCTTTATCGGTCTTCGGCCGATTTGGGGCTTATTTTTCAACAAAATTAAATTAAAAACATAAAATCTTTTTTATCTGCCTTCGGTCGATTTGGGGCTCAATTTTCAATAAAATTAAATAAAAAAACATGAAATATCCCTTATCGGTCTTCGGCCGATTTGGGGCTTATTTCATAACAAAATTTAAAAAAACATTGAATTTTAGCGGTCTTTTTAATTGTTCGTTATGATTCCTGAAGTGATAGCTACATTCTGGTGAGATAAAAAATGATTAAAATGTGAGCACCGTTTTTTTTCATCAAAAACTTGAAATTTTTTTTTTTTAAATATTTCAACATTTTGTTCGTTTTTGACTAGATCTGAAGGTTCTGTGTACATTCACTTAGTCATTTAAGGCATTAATTGAATTTTTTCACATGCCTTTTTTTGCAGAAAAGTTGAAATTTAATGAAACTTGACACACAGCTTTATTCAACCCTTTTCCATAAAGTATCAAATGAACAAAAAATTTCGTTGTCAACTTCCGGTTTCAGAGAATATATAATGACTCATCGTCGAAAATTAAAATTTTGATATTATCAAAAATCGGAAAAAATCTTTTTTTTTTAAATTTTATTTTACAGCCAGAAGTCTTAGAAATTTTTTCTCTTCCGTTTGATATCAAAATGCAGTCGGTTCTGGTTATTTGAATATTCCGGGTTTCTAAAAATTTAGAAAAAAATTTCGAAAATATTTTGAAAATTATCAAAAACTATTTCAAATTTTTCTTGGTAAGAAATTATTTAGAATGGCGTCCTAGGATTTTTGATACCCGTTTAAGCCTCTGTTTGGTCNAGAAGGCAGATTTATGTCTAAATGAAACGATTTGAGCAAAATTGGGGGTGCTCATTATTATTTTCCGTTTGTATCTTGGAAAGGTTGCAATTTATTGATCAAAAATGAGGGGGCGCTTGCAGCGCACTTAGATCTTGACAAACGCTTCAACCACGGGCTCTTTTTCCCTTATTACAGTAATAGCTAAAGTAATCAAATATTATAATTTTGAGATACAAAAGCCCTTAATTTTTTTTTTATAAGTTTAAGGGGGTTGACGACTCTGAATTGAACAATTTTCTCGGTGAAAATATACTGAAAACTAACAGTTCACGGGAAAAACCGAAAATGCTTATTTTTCTAGATCTATCCTTAATCTTGCGAAAAAGTACATCACAAAATTAATTTTGATATTACACAAATAGTACGTATTCGTAACAAGAGGACATTTTCCAAACTGCAAAAAACTATCTCCTCCAGACGGTTATCAAATTATAAGCTCAAATTTTCACATATCACGTAACGGTAGCATGTCGATCTTTATGGCGAGCGTTTTGATCCAGCGATCCATTCTAAGAACGCCAAATAACCGACGATATTTTCACAATTTCAGACTTCAAAACAGGGGTCGCATAACCTGATCGGATCGACTTGATTGGATCGGATCGACTTTATCGTTTCGATCCGATCAGTCATCATTGTTTTTTGAAATCTTCGATCGATCAAGTTCGATCCGATCGGGTTTTTGAAATTGTCGATCCGATCAAGTTCGATCCGATCAGGTTTTAAAATTGTCGATCGATCAGGTTGAATTGTCGATCCGATCAAGTTTCGATCCGATCAGGTTTGAAATTGTCGATCGATCAGTTATGAAATTGTCGATCCGATTCAGTTGTTGTACTGTTGGAATCTTCCGATCCGATCAAGTTCGATCCGATCAGGTTTTGAAATATTCGTACCGATCTAATAATTTTCGATCTTAGATCAAACGAATTTTTAATTAATGATGCGGGTCGGCACATTCGAAGAAAATTTTGGATCGGGATCGGTGGACCCGCCGAAAATTTTGATCGATCGGTGACTTCGATCGGTAGGGTCCCCAAAATTGGATTCGTATCGGATCGGGAGAGTTCCCCGAAAAAATTATCGGGTCGGTTTTTCGTAAAAAACGTTTTAATACACGTTAACGTAGTGAAAAGCTATTTTCGGGAGCAAAACGGCGCAGAAATAACATCTTCACAAGACCTACAATTCAAATATGTCATAGAGTTTGCAATTTTATTTCCAAAATATTGTTGAAAACTTTATACGATTAGCCGTTCGAAAGTTTATTTTTTCCTATTTTTTTAGATTTTCGCGAAAATTTCCTAAAAAATTAATTGTGGGAAAACGATACATAATAGCAGAATTCTGAGGAAGCCAGTTTTTTTGAAAGTACTTGAGGTTATTTTTATATAAGTTTATTTTATCTGCAGTTTCTATACGAAGAATAATTTTTTCACAAGTTGATTTTTATGAAACTCAAAATAATGAAAAAAATTATTTTTCAAAAAATTATTTTTGGAAAGAATTGAACGCCAATGTAAACCCAAATAAAGCGACAAAGACAAATCGATCAAATGTTGGAACATTAAGTGGGTACTTGATTTGAGTTTTCAGCTGATTAGCATTATTTTTCACATTTAAACTGCATATATTTTGACGCGCGGCGATATGAATAATTGTTTTGTAAGCGATCGGGATATCAAATATTTGCATAATGTTGAGACCCGTTATGAAGTTAGCGTAAAGTTTTCACCTGTTAATTTGTAACTTAATGTCATTGTAAAAAATGGTTATGGTTTTTTGAAAGAAATCAAGGTGAGTGAAACCTATTTGTTTTCTCGCAATTATCTAGTTCACGAACTTCGAAATTTAAAAATGTTACGTGTTATTCACTTAGTTTCATCCTTGATCTCAATCAGTGATAAATAACTGAAGAGATATCTTTTCCAGTTTTCCCGTGATAAGCGCTCAAAGAAGTGCCTTTAGATAAGCTTTTGGGTGTGAGGCGAAGGTTCTCGTTTCTGGGTGTGGAGGAGGTTAACGGAACTAAATAAATCAAATTTTACTTATCCCCCTAAATTTGGGGTCACATTACGTCCTTAAAAAAATAGAAACAAGCACGTTTATTAAGGCAAATTAAAGTTTGGGCTGTAAGAATATCACATATTGAGGTGGAGCTAGAGATATACACTTCAAATTTTGAAATTTTTTTTAAATTAAATAATTTGACAGCAAAGTCAAATCAATGGTGAAAGGCCCCCAAGACAAGATTCATTTGAAAAGACTACACGAGAAGCTAAGGAACTGGAATAGAGTAACAAAATTTATTTGGAAACATATCAAAAACTCTTACAGAAACTTTAAAAAATCTTGAAACTTTTGGTATAGGAACTTTAAAAATTTTAAGTGAACTCATAGTGACTTTCTGGTCATGCGTGACGCAGATGCCTTTTAAATCGTATTAAGGACTAAGCTGTCACTTGAAGAGTCCAAAATAGGGGCTAAGGAGGGCCGATCTCGTTTTTAGAACACTGAAGAGGGGTATCAAAAATCGAGGGAGGCCATCTGAATCATTTTTTACCAAAAAAAATCGGAGCTCAATTTGAATCATTTAATTTCCACCAGTATGTGCTCGACCATCATGACTTCTAACGAACAATTTTTAACACCGCAAAATTTTAAATGTTATTCTTTATTTATATTGTGATCGATGAACCCCAAATGAAGGCCGATAAAATGGATTTATGTTTTTTTTAATTTTGTTTAAAAAATGAGCTCAATCGGTGAAGGCGATAAATGGGGATATATATTTTTAATTAAATTTAAATGAAAAATAAGCCCTAAATCGCCGAAGGCGATTGAGGAGATTTGATGTTTTTTAATTATTTTGTTGAAAAATGAGACTCAATCAGCGAAGGCGATAAAGGAGGACATTATATTTAAACTTTGATTTAAATGAAAAATGAGGCCCCAAATCGCCGAAGGCCGAAAGGAGATTTTGATGTGTTTAACTTTGATTTTATATGAAAAATAGCCCCAAATCGGCCGAAGGCCGATTAAGGGAGTATTTTTTTTCTATTCAATTTTAACGAAAAATGAGCGCCAAATCGGCGAAGGCCGATAAAGGAGGACATTATATTTTAACTTTTGATTTTAATGAAAAATGAGCTCCAAATCGGCCGAAGGCCGATAAAGGGGAGTATATTTTTTCTATTAATTTTAATAAAAAATGAGCCCCAAATTGGGGCTGATTTTCAACAAAATTAATAAAATACATAAAATCCCTTATTTGGCCTTCTGCCGATTTGGGGGCTCATTTTTCAAACAAATTAAATAAAAAACATGAAATCTCCTTTATCGGTCTCGGCCGATTTTGGGCTATTTTCAACAAAATTAAATTAAAACATAAAATCTTTTTTTATCTGCCTTCGTCGATTTGGGGCTCAATTTTCAATAAAATTAAATAAAAAACATGAATATCCCTATCGGTTTCGGCCGATTTGGGCTTATTTCATAACCAAAATTTAAAGAAAAACATGAATTTTAGCGGTCTTTTTTAAGTTCGTTATGATTCCTTGAATGATAGCTACATTCTGGTGGAATAAAAATGATTTCAAATGTAGCACCGTTTTTTTTCATCAAAAACTTGAAATTTTTTTTTTAAATATTTTCAACATTTTGTTCGTTTTGACTAGATCTGAAGGTTCTGTGACATTCACTTAGTCATTTTAGGCATTAATTGAATTTTTTCACAGCTTTTTTTGCAGAAAAAGTTGAAATTATGAAACTTGACACACAGTTTATTCAACCCTTTTCCATAAAGTATCAAATGAACAAAATTTCGTTGTCAAACTTCCGGTTTCAGAGAATATATAATGACTCATCGTCAGAAAATTTAAATTTTGATATTATCAAAAATCGGAAAAAATCTTTTAGAAATTTTTTCTCTTCCGTTTGATAGTCAAAATGGCAGTCGTTTCTGGTTATTTGAATATTCCGGGTTTCTTAAAAATTTTAGAAAAAATTTCGAAAATATTTTGAAATTATTCAAAAAACTATTTCATAATTTTTCTTGGTAAGAATGATTTAGAATGGCGTCCTAGGATTTTTGATACCCGTTTTAAGCCTCTGTTTTGGTCACAACATATGACAGCCTAGTTATCATCTATTTTTAAGTTTTATTCCGAATCATTCATGCTTCTAAAAAAATTGCAATTTTAAATTTTACATTTATAGATTTTCAATTTTAAATATATTTAAATTTCATAAAATTTAATTTTACAATTTTTATTTACATTTTCAGTTTTTTTATAAAAAATTCATATTTTGAAATAAAAGTTTGGATTTTTTTTAATGATTTTTAAATGAAATTACCATTTTATATTTTATAAACTCCTTATTATGTTATGAAATTTCTAATTATTTATATTCGTATTTGTTGCTATGTTCTGATCTGTAACTTTTTTCAGATATTTGTTTAAAATCAACAAAACTTTTAAAATTTATTTTTCAATAATAAAGTTAATTTTTTCCCGAAAATCACAACTAAATAGCTTGCAACAATGTAGTTTTAACCGATCTGATCGGTTTTTGAAAAACTCGGATCGGATCGGTGACCTTCTCCAGAAAATAGGATCGGATCGGGGGACCTATCGAAAAATGTGGATCGGATCGGAAGCCTCTCAAAAAATTGGATCGGATCGATTTTTCAATCCAATGGTGCGACCCCTGCTTACCCTGACCTTAAATGATATTAAGCCAACGCAGAATTAATCAACTTAATTTTCAGTATCCGATCCGATATTGAATTTTTCAACTCGGGCTTCTGATCCGATATTGAAAAATTTTGGGACCCGAAATTTCCGACCTTGAAAATCTGCTCGGATGCCCTTTCCTGGGTCAGAGATCTCAACTGCGCTGCAGCGCCCCCCCCCTTCATGAGTGAAACTTAATTGCTACCTTTCCAAGATAAAAACGGAAAAAATGAGCACCCAGTGGGTGCCACCCGGGTGGGATATTTACAAAAATGTCAGTAAATCAAACCTGTCTCAGACCCCTTGAAGTTGAAATTAATAAAATAACAAATATTTTTATTCTAGAAATCAAAGTGCATCTGCTCAAAATTTGAAGATTCTACTAATTTATGAAAAAAACCCTTGGGCACCCCAGTCAAAATTGCAACGATTAAAAAATGGGCTATTTCTACCTCCAAATTTAAGATAAACCTTGGACGCCCTAATTTTTTTCTCACTTCACCTAATTTAATAAACCTGAATAATATTTCCTTCCCTTAATAAGTCTTAAGCGCTGTAATCAAGGTCATATTTTTTCTTAATAAATTCGGTTTGTTGACCTGAAGCAATTGTCTGACTCGCGAGCGCTCCATAAGAAGTAAATAAACACGACACAACCAACCCCAACTGTCCAATCACTGGTGAGCGTGGCCCACGCGTGGGTTTTGCAACACAACACATCTCTCCTCTATTAAATATTCAAATATTCCTTACACTATCAAAAAAGAGAAGAGCATACTGGGATTCGATCCCCTGGGCTCACGTTGAAAATGTTTTTAAGATGGAGTTCCGTTCAATATAGGATATTTTTTAGATATTTTTATTCAAAAAGGTCAGAAGGTTTCCATGCAAAACAATTTGATTGTATGGTCACAAATCAATGTTAACAAATTTTGAACCTCTGGCTTTTTTTGAAAACTGGACGTTACAGATTTTCTGATTACTCAAAGAGAAAATATCTTTTTCATATAAAAATTTCGGAAGAGTACTCCAACTGAAACTGCCATTCTTATCAAGTACATATTCAGTTTTAACTTTTCCAACTGGTTCAACGGAATACGCGGAAGCCAAGTTTCCCATGATGTGTCGTTCGTATTGATTATAATGCACTTGAATATACAATACTTCATTTAAAATTGCATGTTTCATATAGCCACCAAGATTGACGGGAAAACCCTGAAGTTCCGATAAATCAGACTGTGATTTTCGAAAGTCTGCAAGATCTTAATAAAAGGATAACTATCACCTTCAAGGGGGAGGGACCAAATATCGACGAAATTTTCTGTCAAAATGGCACATTCGGCGATATTGGTACAGGAAGTATTTTAGCTGCTAATCGTGAAATTTCGTAGGTTTTATCGGTGAATTCGGCGATATTGGCCCCTCTGTAGTATGTATTTAAGGAAGTGCCAAAACTCGGCAAACTGGAGTGAATATAACCTAGGAAAATAATAAGTTATTTTTTTATGCTTATCATTGTTAGCTCAATCGCTAAATATATGCAGCATGTCATATGCTCCAGCTTATCAAAATAATTTTAAGTTTATTTAAAGAGATATTTGAGTTCGTAGAAAATTCAAAACACTTTGAACAATTTCTGGTTTTTTCGTCTCAAATTTTTCTACTTTTTAATTGACGTTTGTTGGTAAGAAAAAAACACACTTTAGCTTTTGTTATAGATGAAAACAAATTTTAACCAGCCTTTGAGAAAAAATTAGATATTGAGGAAATTTTCTAATCTACTGAATTCTGCAACCACTTTTTAGCGGAGTACACTCAAAAATGCCTGAAGTTAATTTATTTCGTCTCAAAAAATTCTAACATCGGTTTAAGTTGGAAATGAAGTTCTTATGTAAAGTGTCTTTTTATATCTTTAAAGATATTCAGTAATGTGACGTAAAAAAGACTCAACTTTCAATGAAGATAAAAAAAAATTATTATTTATTGCTTTGGAAATTGTACCTATCTGTCACACCAATAGCAGTCCTTTAAATGCAAAAAATATTTCAGGCTTAAATTTCATTTTTAAAATATGGCCCGTAATTTTTTAAAATAATATACCAGATCTTTCCATTAAATTAATTATTCAATTGACCACTTACAAATAAAGAATAAAATTATAATTTCACGTCCAAACTATTTATGCACGATTTTTGATCTCTAGGTTCTGTATCTTTACAGATTTCGAAACTTCTGTTTGTTTGAAAACATAAGCCTGAAGATGCGAAAGCGATACGTAGCAGATACAAATCCCCTATTTACACTTTTGTTAATATCCCGGTCCTAATTAGGAAGTGAGTTTTCAAGAAGTAAGGCCGAAATATTAAGAAAAGTGTGAATAGGGGATATAATAATAATATAATTATATAAATTTGATTCACATACAGTTAATAAAATATCAAAGAATTCCGGGGTTTAAAAGGATAGTTCTTTCGGAAAATTAGACCTCTCAAAAATCTAAAAAAATATTTATTTCCAGAAAATATTTAATAACCAACCGTTAAACACATAAGACCTAATTGCTGCTTTTTCTCTCCAGTGTTGAACAAGGTCATATCCACGAATTGAAAAATTATAATATGCCGATATGGTTTATCAGAAGAAAATCTCTAGTTATATCTACGTTTTTCAAATCAATTTTAATTCGGCTTATTTTTTTTTTAATTCCAGACTAGAAATAAATATGTATAACTCACGAACCGTAGATGCAATTTTTTTGGAGATAATATTTTCCGTTCTCTTAAAACCTTTCACCAACGCTGAATAAAATATACGGATTTGGATTTCTCGCAATCAGAATTTCAACTAGTGATGACATTGATATGCTGAAAGGTTGATTATTTTCATAGTTAAACGATCAAAATTTCGAGGGTTTACATATCAATTTAGTATAATCTTTGTGTGGACAGTTGATTTTTATATATTTTGAACCCCTCTGTATCTGGAATTTCGATCAAATGAATATGTTGGCTTAATTGCAAGCAATTCATATTTTCAATACCTCACTATTCGACAATAATTTATTTGTTTTTTCTCAATTGCAATCGATTTATGTGGTGCTGGATGGTCGGATGCGAATACAAAGGAGTTCGTGGTTCTAAATAACTACTCCAGCAATAAGTACCCGTAATCTTCTCAGTGCTGCGAGCAAAATTTGACCATAACGAGCTTTCGTACGGCCAAACTGACGGAGATGTAACATTTTTGAAAAAAGAAAGCAAGATTAACTACCGATCTCGCGATTTCATTTGACCTTTTAGTACCATTGTTATCAATCATCTGGTAAACCGTGGTTAAACACGTGTCCTCCAGCTTTTAAAAAAACAGGCATCCTAGAGCTTAAACTAGAAATTTTAACGGGGTTTCATGAAAATTCCTAAAATTTTCAAAGCTATACTAGTGAGGTCCTCACAGTTAGGAGTTTTTTTTAAATTTTTGCCTTATAAGTCAGCTATTGCTTTGAATGTGACCAAATTTCCAAAAAAAACGCTTCTCCGAAGTTTTTTCTGAAGGCTATTTTAGTTGGAATAGTATAAATGTCACTTTTGGAATATATAAAGCTCACTAAGTCTGTAGAAAATATAACTGTGTTTTGATTCCAAGCACCGTTTATGTTAAAAACCAGACCATAGTTCCTAATATTGTTTTAAGCAAATCATATCCAAGAAATTTTTTGGTGACATTAACAAATTGTAAACTGTAAATTTTCACTTTTATCGTCAAAATTGGGGATTTCGCGCGCGTTTCAGTCGATTCACAGCCATTCAGGCTGAAATTCGAGAAAGCAACTAACTTAACCGTATTCCAGACCCAGTGAGCCTTTATAATCGAAAAGTGACATTTTTACCATGTTTTCTCGATAGGCCCTGAATCAAAACGTCGGAAACCGCCTTTCCCCGAAATTTAGTCACATTCGAAGCATTTACTGGCTTTTTAGTGACAAACCGAATAAATTCCTCCTAAATACTAAAATTCAAACAATTTCGGAGATTTTCACGAACCTCAAAAAGTTAGCAATTACGCTGTACAAGTATTGTTCATTTTGAAAACAACTGGCGGACACATGATTAACCACGGTTAACCAGATTGTTGATAAGATTCATACTAAAATAACAAATTGAATTACGAGATCAAGAACAGAAATTTGTGATCTTAATTGCAGAAATGTTCTCGTTCGACTCTTTAATAACCCTGTTGTTGACTGAACCTCCATCTTCTGAGGATGAATTATTATTCATCTACATGTGACAGGCTGCAATTAAGAACACACAAGGTATGGCATAAAAAAAGGCTTATCCGAAAAATTAAAAATTGCTGAAGATTGAAATAAATTGATACTGTTCTCATATTTTTATTTCTTTGGGGTCAAAACAGAAAATGCTATCGATAAGTTACTAACATACATTTTTTTTAATTGTGGGCACCTGAGGCCCGATTCTCACGCTGCTAAAAAACTGAAAATATTTTGATAATAACTACAATCTGCTCTAAAACAAAAAGTTTTCCTCATATTTTATACTCATTTCTTTCTCACTTTATGATTATAAATTAACCAAAACGTCAAAAATTTTATGTTTCAATTAAAGAGTTTATGTACAAGTTTTTACTAATATCAGGTCCCAGTGTTGGGATACAAAAGTGCTATGAACACCACTGATTGGTTCTGTATGACATAACAAAGAATTGCTGAAAGTTTTGCTAAAAAATAACCGTATAAGATAATATAATAAATTATTTTAAATATTTGAAAGTGATCCCAATACTGGTTATTCAATAAGGTTTATATCCGCATCCCATGTCTGTTTAATTCATATAATTACAATTCATTAAAAATTATTGGCAATTTCGATCTGGACGAGTAATGTCTGCAAGTATAAAAGTATCATTTTTCATGATAATTTTTTGTCCCGTGTGTTTCAAAACACACCATATGAAAAGGTTTAAGTGACAACGTTCCTTATAAAAAAATAAGCTGCACATTGATCTGATTCTGAAATAAACTTGAAGCTGACAGCGTGTTTATCACCTAGCTTCTGGACTATAAGCAAGTATCTGCAAATCCGTCCCATATTCAGAAAACAACGAATCACGGCGTCTTTTTGGAGGTGGACAAGCATCTAGATATGATATCGGAAAATGATCATACGTGTAATGTTCCAACTTCATGCATCTTCATTTCTATAACCTGCATCATACACATGCCGCAGTGACTGTTTTTCTGCCAGATAATGAGATCAACGCGCATGTAATAATTAAACCACAGTGATTGTTTTTGGTGACAATTGTGAAATTCGTTATGTTCGTAATATGTGGGAACTCTCCTTAAAGATAAATTGGGTGCGCATCGAAATAAAATGTTAGCTCTCTCTGAAGGTCGTTTTTCACACGGTTCTTGCATTTCTTTATATATTTTCTTTAACCATTCAATACTTTAACAAATATTTACAATAAGAATTTCTGATAAAAAATAATATATCTATTACGGTATCAAATTTTGGCTTAAAAAGTTGCTAATAAGGCCCAGCAACACTTGCTGAGCAGGTTCCGTAATAGACATGTTATAAGAATTTGCTGATGAACTTATTGACTATATGGATTACCGAACCTCAGAGTACAAATTCTAAATATTTGAATGATACAAACAACGCAAAATATTAGCACCCAATCAAAACCGTTGATTGCGGAATAGGCAGATTTCATTGGTCAGGTTGAGAAAGGATCAACCAATCAAATGCTCAGATTTCGCACTTTTCAAATATTTAGGATTTGTACTCAGAGGTCCGGTAATCCATATGCATCTTCATATGCTCTTTATCAACATCATAATCGCTTGAGGGGGTATGCGTAGGGTCATACCCGGGAGCACTATCTGCCAAACTAAAAGCGTCAGCAATATTTCCATAAACTTATAGGGTCAACTTTTGTCAAACAAAAACAAATCTGACCATCAAAAAATTTTTAAAGCCACCTAGTGGTCAGAAATTAAGCATGAAAAAACACCGTTTTGGGCTTTGTAGAGCACTTAAAGGGATAATATATGTCTCATTAAATTTGTAAATTAAATGGATGCAATGGAAGTTTAATTTTCTTTTTTTTGAGAGCTTCTTTGATATGGAAAACACCGTCTCATAGTACTTTCTTCATCTTTTTTTCGTTGTCGCTGCTTACGGCTAAAGCAATATCGTCAGCGAAGCCGACCAGGTAACCATCACCCTTAAACTCGGTGAATACATAATTACTCTCATTATTTATTATATCTTTAACTCAATTTTTGAGTCAAAGAAACGACCGCATTTTTGAGCTTAATCATGCATAGGTTTATAGATACGTTACCTTAAAAACCGTGAAATCGTTTGTTTAAATGAGGGTATAGTGTACCTGGTACACTCTTGAGTAAAGAAAATATGAAAGTTTTGACAAATTGTTATACTTTTTTTATTCGCGCAGTGCTGGTCAGGACATTTACTCACATTTCTTATTTTATTTTATTGTCATGTTTTGTTCTTAATGATAATTTTGCAAATACCATCCTGGTTTCAACATTCTGTTTCACAAACGGTTCCAAGGACACGTTGGGATCTATTGTACGTGACATTCTACATGGGTGATTCATATCGGCTAATAAACAAATCACATCGAAATAAAACTTGAAATTAAAGTTGTTTGTAAAAGGTTCTCCAAATGGTGCAATTTTGGCATCCTCATTTATCAAGTCCATTTGATTAAAAACAGGCTCAAAAATTCCCATAAGAGCCTCGTGAATATCTATCGAAAATTCATTGAACTCTGTTAAATTCTGAGGTATTTTTGCTCCACCTTCCGTCATTTCATTGATAACTCTATCAAATATTCCTGGATTTTTACAGTTTTGATCATTGGATTTGAAAAACAGTTTAACGGCATCAACATTTTTCGTGCGAATAACAATAGCCAGAACATAACTTAATAACTGAGATTAAAGCATCGAAGAAAAACCCTTAGAACAATTTTTTTCCGGGCGCTCATTTAAAAAATAAATTATTAAATATCTTACATTCGACAATCCCAGTCATTTATTTATTTGTTCTTTTTGTTGCGAGATATAATAAAATGCATTTCTTATTACTGAAACTAATTATTGATAACCTTTCGATTTATTACAATCATTTTCAAATCTGTTTTTTTAGAAGTGAGAATATTTTTTTTTGTTTCGCGAAAATTTGCAGCAGTTTTTAATTAGGCAATAGTAGGTCTCGAAAATTGGCTAATTAAATTATTATTAAATTATTTATTTATTTATCCCAATTTTTTTGGACGCCAAGATTCTCAACGCCCCTTGAAACTTACGTGATTCATTCATATATCGATTTTGCTTCAAAAACCTCCTTTATTTTGATTTAACTCCATTTCTTTTATCAATTAAATAATGTTAAAAATTATATTCAGTTCTCAGTTTCGTGCATTTTCGTCCATTTTAACAGATTTGCACTTTTTCAATTTATTTTTTCTTGATGAGAAACTTTTTGCCAGTTTGAAATTTTCGAATAAAAACATTTTGAACGTAAGTTGGCACTTTTGAGCTCATACTGTATAATCTGATTTTTCTCAGATCGATTATTTTTACTTTATAAATCTTCTTTTGAAAAAACACTCACAAAACGCGCGTTTGCTATCAAAGGTGTCTGAATAACATTTAAATTTCTATTTCCGTTTTTATTATTAAAAACCTCCAAAAAACCAAAAATCTAAAGTTTAATTTATTAAATTTAACGTGATGAATGGGTCGGCTTACCAATTTGGTAGGTTTTTACAAGTTTCGGTGTGATAATTTTTTTTATTCTGAATAAAAAAGGGCTTTGATGGATTTCTGCCAAACCGTGGTTTCATTGCTTAAATTATGATTCAGAGTATAAACAAGAGCAAAATAACAAAACAAAGACATATTTAAATATAGTGAAAGAAGTCATTCCCAATATTTTCAGCTAAGGATTCCAAAAAAATTTGGTGAAAATTTTCAATATATTTCCAATTAGTTTCGACCAAAATACCAAAAAATGTCATATGATTTTTAAATAGCATATTAAAAATATGTGGTCACCTAGACAAAAAGTTAAAGTGGCCATTTTGAAAAAATTTTTTCGTTGATTTAAATCAAATACGGGAAAGAAAATATGAAGGAAAAATAAGGTATTTTTTCAAATGTTCGGATGTCGTTTCCAGAATTTCTCATCATTTGTCGAATTCGAAAAGTTTAATTCGAATTCGAATTCAATTCCTTTAAATGCAGTAATTCGAAAATTCTGTAGTCACAAAAGCTGCCTGGAGTATAAAACATTACTTTAGTGATATATTGAGAAGAATAAATAAACCGAATCCCTTAAGGGGGTGGCATCGACTCGGCTGACTGGAGTCAATTTAACTTACGAAATTAATTAGTTGATTTACTTTTTTCTGCTTATTATCGTTAGTTGAACCAGAATAAATGTGCATCTACTTATAAAAATAATTTTTGCCTATTTTATGGAAGATTTGAGTCCGAACTTTATTTTTTGAATTCGTAAAATTTTCAAATAAAATCAAAGCATTATGAAAATTTTTCGCATTTTTTGTCCAAAATTTTTTCTGATCGTTTGTTTGAAATTTATGAATAAAAGCTAAAAAATAGCCACTTTAACTTT
This sequence comes from Oikopleura vanhoeffeni, assembly GCA_004367855.1. Lineage (NCBI taxonomy): Eukaryota > Metazoa > Chordata > Appendicularia > Copelata > Oikopleuridae > Oikopleura > Oikopleura vanhoeffeni. The sequence goes on from SCLH01000345.1 coordinate 271,487, forward strand.
TTTCATGCATGTCTACATATTTTCTGACTGCTGTTTGAAAAATCATAATATNAAAAATGCTGGTTTGTGCTTTAGCCATGAATGAGAAAAGTTCGCTGACTTTAACAGCTCGATAAACAACGTTAACACGAAATTCAGGTACAAATTTTGACATTCTCCTAGTCACATCACAAATGATATGTTCAATTAGCGGAGATGGATATTCGAAGCAAACAGTATGGTTTATGGGTTTTCTGACCGGTTTTTTGCTTTTTGCTAAAAATATATTAATTTTACTACAGTATTTATAAGTGCACTTGGATAAGAATTCTGATTATAGACTTCTTTAAGCTCTTCTAGAGTTTCTAAAAAGTTTTCTTGTGAACAAGTAGCATCAAATTCACGGTGAATGTTGGTCAAAATATAACCTTTTTTATATTTTTGACTTGAAATGGAATGCTCAAAATTGCAAATAACAGTATCCACGGAATTTTTTCTATATTTTTTAAAATCTATTTTATTTTCTGTGGTGAGAAAAATATTAATATTAAGAAATTTAATCGAATTTTCATCNCTTACCAGCAAAAGTTTTGTATACTAATTATACAGGTTATGTTAAAATTTAGGTTTATTTCAAAATATAACCTCAGAGGAGTAGGAATTTCCGTTTTGGCTTAGGTGGCTCTTGTGCCGCTTATGTGTGAAGGAGTGTGGTCATACAAAAAAGTTTTGGCAAATTTTTTTCGCAAGTTGAAGGCTAGTTCTACAAACTGGGTAATCTGAATTATATCCTCAAAGCCCTGTTCGGCTAATATTTTATCGAGAATATGTCAAATTAGGAACCACCATACCCTTAAGTTTATTTTTTTTTCGTCACCTTTTCAAAAATTAAGTCAAAATCATACTTAAAACTTTAATCTAAGACATAATCATAGATGGCAGAAAAGCATCTATGGAAAGAAATAGAGCAAAAGAAATTGCCGAATTAGACCTCGATTAAAATTTCTATGCGTTCCAAAATTACTAGTTTTTGCTATAAAAATCATTTTTTCCTTTACTTAGAATGTCGGAACAAATGTCAGAGCAAATATCGGAACAAATGTCTGATGATAATGAGGGCAATGTAACGCCTACTACCAAGGAACTGTATGAAGATACAGAGGAAGTAAACGGCGAGGCCAGTCAACCCGAAAATGACTCACTGGAACAGCAGGAAAAAGACTACGCGGACGATGCTCGGAAAGTCGCTACTGAATTAGAAACTCAGATTAAAAATCTAAAGTTTCAGGAAAAGTTTAAATTAATAATCTTTATTAAAAATTGTTTTTAAATCAAAATGATTTTTTTAAAAAAGTTTTTTTCTCAAATTTCTCAAAAATATTTTCCGACTAGAATAATTTCAGGAAAATATATAAAAACCAAAAAGTTGCTCCTACAATCTGTAGCCAGCATCATTAACAAACGTTTCAGAGAAATCTGAATCAAAATGATAATACACCTTTAAAATTTTTCGAATTTCAAAATAGGAAAAATAAAATTTTTTTTAAATTTAAACAAAAGAACCGCCGTAAACCAGTTTCGAAAAACAAACCAACGGACGAAAACGATAATGATTCGGGTCAGAATAATCGAAAAAAGGGGTTGTCACTTGCTGACTTATTGCAAAATGAGGTGAAACAGGCGACAACGTCACGACCCATGGACCCTAACAGTGTCGAGGGACAAAGGGAAATGATAGCTAAACGAGACCGAGACCTGAAAAGTCTAGCCAAGGAGCAGTGTATTGAAAAATTCAATACAATAAGTAACCACCTTCTACATTGGCCAGTAAGTCAATTTTTTTTCTTCCAAAATAATTTTTTTTAAATTCCAAATAAAATTAGTAATTTTTTTTTTATCTAGCACATTTGGCATTTCTCAGGAAAAGAATGCGACACTATCAAAACGGTTGAACTTTACCACGGGCTGTTAGCAGACGTTCAAATGTTCAACGCGTTCTTGGCACAAAATAATGTGAAATACATGATGATGTACCCAGAACTTGTCGCTATTTTTCTGGGTTTCTGTGAACGTGCAAGATACATTCATACGCAAGGACCACCCCGTATGATGACTATTTGGTTAAATTTCGGAGTAAGTAAATACCTGATATATTTAACTTTTTGTACTTTTCTCTAAGAAATTTGGAGTATCTAATATTCTAACTGACGTTTGGGTTTTTTGAAAAACTAAAATTAAAAATCAATTAAGACGCTCCAGAGCGACAACGGTCAAATCAGCGAAGTCTTGCTGCGTTTGGAGCTTAGTGGTCCACTTAAAGACAGGTGAACAAATATTTTTCTCACAAAACACAAAAGATCTCAGATCGATATGTTTACCTGACCTAAAATTCTCACGACTAAAATAATTTTTTTCTTAAAAGGGATGTTACGAACCCGCCGATGACCAGAAATGCCGTTATCGGAAAATGTATCGAGAGCGTTACTAAAAACCTTTCGACATCGAGCTTGAATTTTTCCGAAAGTTCGATAACCGAGTGCGCAGACATCGAGGCATTACAAAAGGCCGCGATAATGGCAATAAAATCCCGAACCCAAGCCGAAGACTTGGTTATAGGAAAATTGTCAAAGTTACGACGAATCGTAAACCAAGACCCAATGAAAATTTTGAAATCATTGGGCCCCATGACTAATTTGCACCAGACCCAACAAATTTTAAAAATCATGGGAGAGGATAGCGACCCTATTGTGCTCGTTGATGAGGCCGGAAATATGGCAGCAGTTAAAATTGGGGAAAATGGGGAATTAACCACGGCCACAAAACCCGATTGGGTCGATTCAATTACATTGTTCAGGAAAATTATAAAAATTTTTTTTTCCCAAAACTTACTTTTTCTTCAAAAATTTATTTTTAATCATTATTTTTCAATTTAATGAACAAACCTAAAAGGGATAACCGAACACTTTCCTATGGAAATGATGACAGAAACGGTCGTATTGACCGCAACACATACAGACGCAAATTTAAATTTGCAACGCAAGCCAGACGAGTTGAGGAGAACTTCACAAAGTCTGAGCACTTTCGTAATAAACAACGAAAGATGGAATAACAAGTAAAAGGTATATTATAGAAATATCCTAATGACTCAAAACTTAAAAATACTTTACTATCTTGAGTCAAAAATCGGAGTGGGGAGACGTAAATATGGTATTTGCGGTATTAACAATATCCCACAAATACGGTATTTGACATTTAGATAATAACCTAAAACTCGATTATTTCGCGCCACCACTCTGTGGTACTTATACAACGTTTTAATAACATTGTTTCTAAATCGGACTGAAATCCGAATAGGCAAGTGTGGAAGGGTCAGATTTGATTCTCGGTTTTATTTTACATTTTTAAACTAACATTTAATATTTTAGGTTTGGCGGTTTGGTTGTAGCAGATTCTTCTGTATCTGCTTTGCACCGAGTGGACAGGACAGCAGAAAGATCCGGACGAGTCGATTATCTTCGCTGGAAGAGATTTTCGGTTAACCCGATCGAATCGGAACTATATCTTAGATATTCCGATCCGGTCCGATTAAACCTTATATCACCTTCCAGGAACTGTTATTTGCACCTTGTCCCCATTTACTGTTTTCGCCTTTGTCCAGAAGTTAACAATAAAGTAACTTTCTAGCACAAACCCAAATTGTTCGTGTATTTATTACCTTAGAGTGCATAAATCACTATTCAGATTTACGTGGTGCCTTCACGTGTTAAGACTACGGACTACACGCCTCAAGCTATCGCTTAATCGTTTGATTTTAGTATTTTTCTAGGGTCAAATACCCAACCTAACCGCTAAGCCATGGCTTACGTGCGTAATAACGGTAACTACCGTCCTGGGACAATTCCCAATGCTCATGACTCCGCTTTAATTGAAAAAACTTTTTCAAAAAATTCTGTGTTTAAAATCGACCTGAATAAACTCCCATGGGGGGACTGTAATGCAGTTAATGAGGTTTTAAACCTTCTGGAAGACAATATTTCGAAACGCTTACGAGATAATAAATACTCAGGGATTTACGATTTTCGAACTTTACCCTTTTTGTGGCGCCCTCCATCGCATCACCAAACTTGTCAAGATGACAAAACCAGGGGTATTCCCGATAGTGTGAATGATTTTCAAAATATGAAGCTAGAATTCCGCTATCTTATGACACCCATCATAGATTTATGTGGTATTTCAAAAAGTGTGTCAACTACTGAAACCTATCAAAAAGTTCAACTTAAATTTGGGGTACCAGGGAAAACCGGAGAATATGACATAATTTGCACGCAAGATTCTGTGAATAAAAACCAACCAGATATGAAATCCGCCAATATTCGTTTCATCGAATTTTTTGGTGGTGGAAAATTTGTGGGTGAGCCGGAATTAACCGCCTTTTTCGAACCCAAACATATTTCCAGTATTCGAACAGTTTTAGAGCATACTATTGTAATTTTCAACAGTATGCTCCCTGATACCATAAAATCCCCATTCGACAGTGGTCGGATAAATAACTGGGACAATCTGAAAAGACTGTTTTATTCAATTACTGGTTGTAAAAAACAAGAACCACCGGTAATGAGACTTTTCGCGTTTTTGAAAAGTATACCCATTTTAGCTAAAGCTGGAGTTAAAGAGTCATCTTTAATTCAAAATTTAAGAGATATGTCTTGTAAATATTTAGGGATTTATACAGAGCCAATTAACTTGGCGGAAATCGAAGGTGAGAACTTTGGTTTCGTCGGTAGGGAGATGTTTTCTCCATCTTTAAATTTGAACATGACATTAAGCACCTTGGGATACCTCGACTTTGACAAAGTAGAGGAAATTTTTACAAGTATGGCCCGGAAAAGAGATAAAACTCTTGACGAGCTGAGTGTAAAAATGATTTTAGAGGGAAAACAAGATTTATATGAAAAATTAAATTCTATGTCTAGGGGAAAGTCTGAATTTTTAATTCAAACCTGGGATTTTGCATACCGCACCCACCCTAACGACGCGGGAAATCAGTATATAAAATTACTAACCATGGCTAACCGCGAGCAAGAAGAAAAGAGAAATTTTCAAAAATCAAAAAATTCTAAGCTAGAAGTTATGAGTTCTGTTGAAACGACTGATGATTATTATGAAGCCGAATCCGATGGTGGAACGGTCGAAGAAATAACTATCAATCGTTTTAACAGCAATTTCAAAAAGGGTAACTTAAAAGGGAGAGTTTTTATCAGCAGAAAAAATTCAAACGACCGAGGCAATAACCGTGGTAACAACCGCGGTAATATTCAAAAATCCAACCAAAATTTTAAACGGCCTTTTAATGACCGCTCGAAAGATCGTTAAAAATTTACTCGAGATGCGTTTAAAAAACGTATTAAGGATTTTAAACCTCAAACAGGTCGTTACCAAGTTAGAAGTAACAAAAACGACAAAATTTTTTATGCTTACACAGAGGATCAGTTCGAAGAACTTAAAAATGTAGTTCTTAATTATGTAGGGGAAGTCGAGGCAGAGGAACAACTGGAGGAAGATTTGCCGGAAGAAGTCAATAGCGATAAAGAAGACAATCTACTTCACATGGTGAACGACAACGAAATCAACCTTGAGAAGTTCTTAATTGGTAAAATTAAAAATATTTCAAAAATAATTATATTTTTAGCTTCGCCCAGACACCCTAATTATCTCATTTTTATCATTATTTTCAAATTAGTAAATAACTATTTCATTAAGGGTAAAAAACAGCTAACTTCAGCTGGAACAAAAAGAAAAGAAATCAATCCAATTTGGCGAGTAATTTTAGAAGATACTGTATTTTACAATTTTGTGCCAAATTTAAACATACACAATGATTTTTATTTAATAAACACCAATAATTTTAACAAAAACAAGTTTTCATATATTTTATGCAAAATAGCAAACGAGCAGATTTTCACCGCAATCTTTGACTCAACCATAGAATCATCTATATTGGGAAAGAGTGTGCTATCAAAAATGTCTAATTTTATTTCTATTGTTAGAAAAATTACTATGAAATTTTCCCCTAAATATCTCGATATTAATTTTAATCCATTATCATCCGTGGAAATTGTAGACTTAAATATTTTGACCAATCAGGGGATATTAAATTTAAAAAATGTGAAAATTATTGACAATGAAATAGGCCTTCTAATCGGAAGAAAAGATTTTAAAAAATTCATGTATTTTTCTGAAAATAACCCAGAAGAGAACAGCTACGTTAATACAGAATGTTTTAACGTTATTTTTGAGACTGATATAATTTTAGAAAAAATAAACGATTTTGAAATTTTCAATAACATAAACGACCATAAGTCGGTAAAAGTTAATATCAATGAATACAGCACTCCTGACGAAATTATTGCCAAAGGAGTCCGTTTTAACTTAATTGACCAAGATCATAAACCGCGTGCGGTTAAAATGATTCTGGATTCTGGCGCTAGTTCTTCGTTAATTCACGAAGAATTACTTAAAATGATTCCGGGGGTCGAAAAATACCCCTCAAAAACTGTCGCTACGGGAGCTTCAGGAGTAAAAATAAGTCTGCTAGATTTTAGAGCAAACTTCACTATAAAAACAAACCATTTTAAAATTAAATTAAGAAATGTTGTTGTTACGAATGTAGGCCCATGGAATGTAATTTTGTTCGGACAATCGGACATGAAATTAAACAAGTTCAAACTAAATTTCGGAAATTCCGATACTGAAATTTTTATGGGTACTAAGCCTTTGAAACCTTTACACGAGTTAGTAGTTAAAACAGTTTTTTATGATATGAAAAAAGCCCACAAAATTTCAATAAATAATTTTTCTGAAAAATTGGAAGACCTCGTTTTTAAAACAAAAAATGATTTTATTTCTGTACCAAAAATCGCACAGGAGGCCGAATCTGTAGTTTTTAGTGTTAAAAATAACACAAATGAAAGATTAAAACAATACCCGGAAGGGGAGAAAAAGTTTTATGTCGAAATCGAAAGATTGGCCCAAGAATTTAAAAATAAAAATAGTTTAGATGAGGTCGAAGTAAACGACCTTTTTGAAGAACTAGGTTTTGAAGAAGACAGATCTCTGAAAGATGAGATCTGGGAAATTTTGAACGATTTTAAACCATTATTTGCAGGAGACGTTGGTACGGTTAATGATGACAGATTTGTCGTCAGGGGTAAGATCGACGGAAAAATGTCGAGTACCCGTGTGGCAAATTATTTTAGTAAAATGGCCCCGGATGTCCGGGAGGCCCTTACAAAGAAACTTAATGAAGAAATAGCCAACGACGTTCTAATAAAAGTCCCGGCTGATATGATACCAAAAAATATCATTAGTATTTTTGCTGTGGGCAAAAAGAACGATATTGGAGATATGGTTCTTGATGCCCATAGCTGTAGAATAGTTCTAGATTGTTCACGCTCTGTAAACCAAATGTCCCATTTCAAGGCCACCCAAGCGGATGGGGTTACCCAAATTATAAATAAAGCCGCTATTTTTACAAAAAGGGGTCTTATTGGCACACTTGATATACAGAGCATGTTCTATTGTTTTAAATTGGACAGGGATTTATGGCCTTTTTTCTGTGTTGAACACCCAGATATGGGCCTTTTCTGCTATAAAAGATGCCCGATGGGTTGGGCCGTAAGTCCACAATCTGTCAGAGAATTCATGTTACGAATTCTTTATAAATTGAAAGACAATCTTTGTCGATATTTAGATGATATTATATTCTTGGGGTCAACTAAAACCGAATTTTTATATGTTCTAAAAGGGGTACTATCAACTTTAAATTATTTCAATTTTCGAATAAAGGGATCTAAGATGAAAATTTTAGGTACAAAAATTAAATTGCTAGGGAAAACCCTTAATAACGGAGCTATTGAACCAAATGCTCACGTTATTAGCAATTTAGACAAAATGACCGAAAATAATATTACAACAAAACGTATGTTGAAACGTTTTTTGGGAAGTGCAGCATATATTTCTGACCATCTCCCGTACTCCACCAAATTGCTCCATAAACTGAGAATTGAAGGTACTGGTATTAATAGTGCGGCTGTTAAATGGACCAGTGAGTTAATCAAAGAACTTAATAATGTTAAAAACAAAGTGAATAAATTAATCACTCTTCACCCTGTAGACAAAAATAAAGAGATACATGGGGTGGTTGACACTTCATATTTCGCAAATGCCGCCTTTTCCTACCAAAAAGACGGAAATAAGAAGAATTTTATCAAATTATTCTCAAGACGAAGGTCGGACTGTGATAACAAACGTCGGCCTTCATCCTGTGAAGTTGAATTAACCGGACTTTTGGCAGCTATGCTTGCGGCTGCGGCCGAAATAGAGCAATGTGACAAAAAATGTATTATGTACACGGACTCGAAATCCGTGGCGAGTTTATACAAAAAATTAAGGGTATCAGGTATACCCACAGCTGATCGCAAAATTAATGAATGTTTTGCAAAACTTTCTTATTTTAGCTACGAAATTATTTATGTATCAGCTAAAGATCCTTCGATTGAATTTGCGGATTACCTATCTCGGACCAAAGAAGCATCCATTTTATGCGAAGGATGTTTAGTCTGTGATTTAGTAGACTCAGCGGGGGACGAATTTTTTAAAAAACAGGCCAAATTATCGGAAACTGTGTGTTCTGTGAAATTTGACCCAATACTAGTTCCAACCATGAATTATGAAAAATTTTTAAATTTACAAGAAGAAGTTAGACCCCTAGGTTTATCTGAAAATATGAGATTCCCTTATTCTACCTTAGGGTGGATGCATAGTTTGATCGCAAATCCAGACTTAGCTAAATTGAATGCGTATTACCAATCGCAAGAAATTTTAGCAAAAATTTTCAATAAAGAAGTTGATTTAAACCTAAAAATTTCTGACTTTATTGATAATTGGAACCTAATTAGCCAATGGCAGGATGAATGTCATACTATCAGAAAAGCCAAAGAGGTGTTAATTAATCAACAAGATGCTCCAAATAACCTTCGTAAAGTAGGCACTTTGATTAATAATCAAGAATGCAAACTTTACAAAGGTTGTTTAGTCAGATATGACAGAGATCTGGTAAACGAGAAATTGATGAAAATCATGTTACCAGAAAACCTTAAAAGTCAAATTGCAATTGCGTTACACAATACTTTTGGTCATGGCAGCGTTTCACGACTTTTGAATTCCTCTAAAAGATTATTTGTTATAAAAAACATTCAAGAACAAATATACACTCTTTGCAACAGCTGCAGAGACTGTATTAGGCTTAAAAAATATAAGCCGGTAGCGCGCGAATTCAAAAATTTCGAAAGTGAAACTTTAAACGTGGAAAGAATCGGTATGAGGATTTTGGGGGATGAGGTCCATCGCACGCTCCCAAATAACATGGCGATTAAATTAAATACCAGGTCAAAGATTTTGGAAAATAAATCGGTTAAGATTTTCTTTGCCAGCGAATTTTTAACCCGTTACGCTACCGCCGTTTTAATTAATGGGAATTTAAATGCTGAAAACTAAAAAGTATTTTATATGAGGTTAAAGATAAACTGGGGGCCACCGAACCAGATGATGCATATATGACCGTAAGGATGGATTGTGCTTCATCTCATGTAGCTTTATTGGACGATCCAGATTTGCGAAATTGGGGCATAAAAATTTGCCTTTTGGAAAAACAAACCGGGTCAAAAAATCGTCTTGCGCCACTAGATGGCAGAATTGCGATTTTTTCTAAGCATTTAAACTTAGAATTAAGCAGAGCTAATATTTCCAAAGAGATCGCGGTATTCGAAGCGGTTAAAAAATATAATTTTACTATCGGAGGAGAGGGTTTAAGACCCACTGAATTGTTCCACGGACGATACGTCCATGGTAAGCCTTTTAAAGTAAATATTAAAGATTTACAAAAGGCGACCATTTTACTTAGACGTTGTGTACAAAAGTCTATAGAATTAAAAAGGGGGACCAATAGACGAATTCGTCCGATGCATTTTGTACCTTTTTCCGAACAAATGAAATATTCTGATCGTAATAATATGCCCTTAAAATTAGGGGATATTATTATGATCGATGAAGGAGGTTTTCAAAAAGAAAATTATAGGCCTCTCTATAAAATTTGTAATTCAAATGAAATAAAAATTGGCATTGATTGGGATACGGGTTTAGTATCTTGCAGAAAATTGGATTTAAAAAATGAAAAACTTGGTAAAATATATATTTGGCAATTAGATTGGATTATCCAAGTAATTGACGGTAGGGAAAAAAGTTTTAAAATAGATGCTATCGAAAATGACATTGCTGAAGAAATTAACCAATTTGCAGTGGAAAGTTACGGAAATTTTAATCCGGAGTTATATTTCTGAAAACACAGTTTAAATTATACAAATAGATTTTTTTTTAAAAAAGTTGCAAACGAAAATTTTTTTTTATTATAATTTTGGTGTTAATTGTTTGACTCATTCAGCAGGGAAATTAAACCCACGAACTTCGCCTAAAGAAGTACCCATCGCCAGTACAAAATGTTTCCAAAGACGATTGATAGCTCGATTTGAAACCCATATGGAAGACATTCTTCGAACCCATCTCTCCTCACATTCTTCTTGATTATAAATTTGAAGTAGACAACTGAAAGTTATATTCTTATTATAATATACGGTCATTTAATAATAATAAACTTAACTAAAATTTTGTCAAAATTTTAAATTTCGCGCGAGACTCTCTGGCCCCATTAGCAACCAGGTGGCGCTCGCAAGTTTGTAATGCCAAATAATTGAAATCTGTCAGATCTTCAATATGCTCTACAAACTACCCATTCTAGAATTTATTTAAATAAGATTAATTTTTTGTGATTTTAGGTTTTAAAAATGATAAAAGAAATTTGTTTAGTGAGTGAATAAATAAAAAGTAGCATTATAAAATTTTTATGAGATCTATAGGTAATGATTTATAAAAATTGTTTTTCTACCGCATTAAAAATTGTGGGAAATCAGCTAGAGCCATATCATTATGCATTGCATGATTATTTCGATAAGCCTTTTCACAATATGACGCCGAAAGTACCCACTTCGCGGGCATGAGAACTTTTCGATCATAATCAGTAACGTTTTTTGTTTTTAATAATAAACTGTCCATACTGGTATCCCAGTTATCGGACAGAACTTCGTCTGACAGACTCATAACCCGATAACGACAAAGTAACTTAAAATGAAATAAAGTTGAATTCCGATATTTCATCGAACCATAAGTATGCAGAAAATGTTGTCTAAAATTTTGTTTATCAGTTCGACAAATTACTACAGCTCCAGTTTGAATATTTTCAGCTTTTCCGGTTGTTCCAGTCCCAGGTTCCGAAATTAGAAACAAGATTGAATCATCATTAAATAAATTTCCAATACGAGGATAGGAAATAGTCAAATTTTGTAACTAAAAATAAGTACTTTAGTTTTTTTTAAATTTTAAGAAACAAAAACTATTTTATTGAAAATGTCAAAAGTGATATTTAAATTCATAAAATAATCCTACCCGAACCTGTTGGTAAATATCCCCAACCTCAGCAAACCCATCCATATCTGTTTTCATGTCACGATCAGTTGAACCGGTTGGTTCTTCAAAAATTTGTTCTAAACTATCTCGTGATTCAAATAGATCCAAAGACTCAGAAAATTCTGAGCAAGTAGTAGTCTCTAACTGAGATTGAACGGTATGTAAGCTATCCATTTTCTGATTTAAAAAGTTAGAAAACAGTATTAATGTTAAGAGTTGAAAACACTCAGTTCTGCGAAAATTGAAAAATACGGTACAATCGCAACTTAAATATGAACAGGCCATTTCGAAACCACTAGGAGTGGTAATCGATTTGCGAATAATTTTTCTCAATTTTTGACACAATTACCGAAACAAAACGACCAAGAGACATATTCTGAAAAATCAGTAAGTTTTTATTACCAAAATTAAAAGCACGAAAATGTTCATACTTTCTTTTCCAAATTTATTTTTTAAAATTAAAACCGTAAACTAAAATATCCTATTTAAAAAATCTTAAATTTTTTTTTTTCAGATAATGGACCTTTCGGACGATTACAACCTACGGTTCCGTTTCCCAGTTATTCACGCATTAAGTCACGATGGTGACATTAGTTTTATGGCTTCCAAACCGCATTTAAATCACCCAGAAGCGGTTATTGACGAGGGATCTTTAATAATCCCTAGAACATCTGACCCGTTGGAATTCAGAAAAGTTTTCCTCCAACTTTTTGAGGAAAATAAATTTCGGAAAACAACGGTTGAGACGTTCTTGTCTCTTAACCGCTTTACTCTATTCAATTAAGAGGGGAAACGATTAAATGACGATTGGTTTCTAAAAAACCGGCTATATAGCCAGGAAACGGACCCATCAAAAATCAGCATGATCATACCTGCCGATTGGTTAGCTGAAGCCAACGCGTTAAAAGCAATACAAGAAAGAGCCGAACGAAAAAAGATTCGAGGTTCTGCTTTAACAACGAGAGTCCTATCAAGAAATCTGGAAAAACCAAAATGCTCAGAAACCCGAAGAAATCCTTCTCTCGGATCAATCCGAAACGCAAATTCAAACCAAATGGTAAAAACTTTCAGCCCATTAGCCGAAAACCGAAACGAAGAAGAGGATTTTTATGAGGTAAATCGTTATTCAACGGAAAACTTCAACAATCCAGCCACTCAGGGGAGTGTTGATTTCCACGAATCCTTTAATTAAAAGACGAATGTAAAGTATTAATCATGCAATTACTTTCCCTGTAAAAAATTTTTTTTTACCTTTTTCAAAATGGATTTTATCTCAAAATCTAAAACTGTTTGACAAATTAGAAAATAAATGCAATATTAATACACATTCAAAATTCGTTTAAAAAGTTTAAAATCGCATTTTAGCTAGTCCCAGAGGATACTTCCGATTTCGAGGTGAAAAATTCCTGCCAGGAGAAAATCCTACAAGTCATAGCCGATCGGGAAAATAATTTCATGCAACCACTAACTCCTGCTATTGAATAAAATTAATTTTTTTTAGTAACAAGACAAATTTTCTTGAACCTTTACGGTTATTCCTAAAAATACAGTATTTCAAATTTTGGTTTTACGCTGTTCAAAATATAATAAGGCAATTTAGGACATATTTTTGAGAAAGAAACGAATTTATCTCAGCTGAACCTATCTAGTCAAACCAGTATGCCAGATGGTGTCTTTAAGCCAAAAAATTCTGTTTTTACGAATAACCAATTCCGAGCTTATTTTTCTTGAAAAACAACCTTATCTGCAAAATCGGTCTCACCACGAGTAGGTTTCCTTACAAGTGAATTTTTCCTCTCAGTTTTACATTTTGAAAACAAAAATTAAATAATATTTTTTTGAGATTAAAAATGGAGGTAACCATCGACGATATTTTAATGAAAGAAGGCGTAAAAACGGCTGAAGACGCTTTTTCCTTCACCGAGGATTGCAGCTCGGATGAGCAAGGTTGCTATAGTAGCTCGGATGGAGATTTCAAGCCAAATGAAAGAGGTTTTTATATTTTGATTTTCATTGACATCCTAGTAGACTCGTACATGCTGTTTACAGCATGGTTCGCCTTTTATACATTTTACAAAATTTATAAACAAGGAAAGATTTTAAAAAGAAAACTAAAATTTAGAATTTTTGTCACAAAAATATAATTTTCTGCGTAAATCTGTATAACTTAAAAAAAAGTTAAAACTTTTATAAGCATTTTTTCTTTTACAAAGAAAGAAAATTATCTAAAAATTATGTTTTAATATTAAGTAAAAACCTAAGAATGACGCGTTAAAATATAGCCTAAAATCTTTTTCTAGAAATAAAAAACAACCCGAAATCGAAGATCAACTGCCGTTTTTGCAAAAACCATGAAAGTGCTCCCAGAGGAAAAGGGAGTAAATGCTGTTACCCATGTCCCCGGTTTTTACAAAATAAACCAATTTGCCATTTTAAATTTGCCCAAGAAGGGGTGGTCAGTGTACAAGGAGTCGACTCAAAAGCTGACATTGACCTTATTTTTATGTGCAACTCAAAATATGGTATCGCGGAGGTTACCATCAGAGATTTTTTAATCTGTGATTATAAAATCGCGAATCCCGAAAATCTGGGAATTTTTAGAGACCGCGATTGGATAATCAAATTGAAATCCCTTGATTCACACTGTTTTGTTCCCAAACAAATCCGAGATGAAATCCCGATCATCAAAAAATACCTTGCACGAAAAGCAAGTTAATTATTTCGAACTAGAAAACCTTTTTTCTCTTACTAAATTTAGAAAACCAAGATTTCAAACCGGATTCCACTTTTTATCAAACTTTTATACCAAAATTACAATACAAATAAATTTCATCCTGCTTTCTAATAATTTGGAAATAAAAATACAACAAATTTGACATTTTAGTCTTTTGTGACTATTTATTTTTTGTTTTTGAAGTTTTATCTAGGCAAATTTACATAAAATCGGGCAGGATTTTGATGATTGTTCGTTCGATGCAAAGCACGTGCATAACCAATACAGTGTACCAACTGTCCGACGCCAAACTGGGCTAAAAATTACGATTATTTTTACAAATTTTTGGCATATTTTTCTGAAAATTTATTTAAATTTAGACAAATTACCTTTCGGTAAATCCAGCGTTCGAGTTTGCCCAGCTAATGGGAGAAAAGCGACCAAGTCTGAAGCCATCTCACGAACAAAATCGTAGACTCCTCGACCATGCATCAAATCAGCATCAAGAAAATCTTCAAGCTGATAATTTTGACCGGTAAGATAACTTTCCAAAAACGAATCACCGCATGATCTATGAAAAAGTCTCATATCATATGAGGAATTTAAGCTGGGATAATCAATATTCCAGAGCGAGATTACAGTCGAAATTAACAAACCGGTTAAAATTTTTTCCAGTGAGATCAACCGGAGATCAACAACCAGTACCATCCCTGAAATTATATTATACTCTCGATCAAATATTTAATATTTCAGTGATTAAAATTTTCGGAATTCAAATTGAAAACGAGAGCCAAAAAGACAGAAAAAATGCAGAAACCCAAACTTTCCGTTCAACAATTTTTCGCAATTTCAATTTTAACCACCCAAATTTTGTAGAGGGAAGTATGAACTCTCTGTATATTTTCTGCAAAAACCATTTTCATCGAAATAATCTAGTAACACCAAAATGGGCATTGTTTCGTGAAATTTACGGTCCATCAATTTTTCTGAAAGCAAAAATAAGACGAACAGCATGTCTACCGATACATAGAAAAATTTATTTTAAAGGTACTTCGTATAGTACAGGGTGTGTTATCATCCCAAATATAAACCTTGAGAGTTTTATCTGTAAAAAGTGGGCACACTGTAGCGTAATCATTTTAGCAACAAATTACGAATCATCTGATAATCAGAAGATCATAATAGACCAAAACAAACTGGAATTATGCTTCTATTTTAAAATTTACCTAAGTTTTAAACTTTTAATGTCACCTAATGACAGTGATAATTTACTAAACGAAAAAATCAATAAAATATTGAACACTAATTACAATCTGAAAACCTTTTATAAATTTCTGGAAAATGAAGGAAACATACTGTCCTATGTATCAGACGAGTTATCCGAACTAGGACTAAATTTAAAAATCTACAGACCGCTAAATCGTAAAAGAGAAAATTTGGTCTCGATAAATATGGAAACAATATCTAAGTTCTACGAGCCAGAAAAATCTAAAATGTTTTCAGAATTAATTAGTCTATCATGCATAGGTTCTGCTCACACAACCTAACCTTCTGTTAATTTTTGAAATGGCCGACCAAGTGTGTGCCCTTTAACCATCCATGTAGCCTCTCTGGCGCCAATTATTTGAAAAACTTCAAAAATCATCTCGCTGGTTGGTTTTCGTTGGCCAGAACCAGAACATCCTTAATAATTTTTTATAGATAAAATAATGGGTTTTTCGTTAAAAATCAAATTTTTTTTATTTTTTTTTACCTAAATTAACGAAAACAAGTGGTTCATCGACTGAATGAACCAAGTTCAAACCACGAAAGGAAATATTATGATCCATTAGGGATCCAGGATACCGTTGAGAATAGAGTTTATTTCCCAACATCTTCAAAAATAATAATTTCAAAACCAACCACGAGCTATGACCATGCACTTCCACAAATTGCGATCTAGAAATTATCAATAACTCATAATGCAAATTTCAAAATTTAATGTCGCGCAATTTAATCAAAATTTTTTTCTTTCATTTTTGCATCATTTTTCTGAAAACACATTTCTCACCTTTTTCTACATGAAATGCACCCAGGTGTGAAACCATTAACCTCAGATTGATGTTCACATGAAATTTCAGGAAAAATTATCGCTAAATCATGCAGCTCAAGCTGCTGTAGATAATTCATTTTCGAGCTAGTCCGAGAAAAAATAACTTTGTCCAGTAAATAAACAAAGTCAGTAAAATAACTTTCCCGAAGTTTCTGTGGCACATCAACGGTACGACTTTGCAAAACTGACATCATCTGTAAACAATCAATCTGGTCACCAGTGACCTCTAACTGAAAATGTCAAAATTTATTTCAAAATTAAATGAACTTGTCTCATATTTTAATTTTTTTTAATTTTTACAAAATTACACTTACATTTATATCTATATTGCATATTTTCATATGTTAACGACCAGAACTCGAATCAAAACTGACCGCGTATTTTCTAGGCAACCGATTGACCGGCATTTCAAATGGTGTTGGGGAAAATTGGATCCAATCTGGCTTATCAGTCGGACCAAGCTCTTTATAAGGCAACTGGTTCACCATACGAGCATTCGCCCAAGGGTTCACCTGCAGTTGCTCTTGAAATTTAAAATAATCTTCATCTTCATCAGGAGAAAGGAAAAAGAACATTTCCCTTTATCACTAAAAATTTTTTTTGTTTAAATTTTGATTATGGAATTTTTTTTTTTAAAACCAATCAACGACTAGCATTTCACTTTTTGTTTTTAGAAATGACCTCGATCAATAATAACGAGCTGATCAAAATTTCTAATGCAGGAATGATCACATTAGAAAAATTTTCTAATAAATGGGGAATACAATTTTATTACGGACACGGGGCTTGTGAGCAAATAAGAGGAATTTTGCGAGCAACTACTAAAACTACGCGTCTACACAAATCCAAAACGATTTTTAATTTTGACGATCTCAAAATTATTAATGTAACGGACAAAGACGCCCAGACAGACTGGAAAATAATAAGAGAAATCTTATGCAAAATCCCGCGAGAAATAGATTTTTACCAAAAAGTGAACAATAAATTAGACTGCGAAATTGCAGGAAAAGTTTCACTTAAGGGTATGGTGGTTCCTACATTTTCTACAGTTATTATGTCATAAAAATGCACCAAATCATTCGTTGATGTTTTAAAAGCACAAAACAACCCAAATAAGAACAAAAAAAATTTCGAAAATTTTGCGTTTTTTCGATTTTTTTCTAAGTACTTTTCTCAAAATAATGTTCAAAAATAACGTTTGTGTCAATTTGACCACTAAAACTTCGAAATATTGGGTTGACGTAAGCCAACTGTCTCTTCAGTGTTTCCTCAGCTTTCTTTTGAGCCTACTTTCGAAAAAATCGAAGCACATTTTTTTTCGGAAATTTTTTCACGTGACCTTGAAAAATTCATATTTTTTGTTTTGGGTCGAAATTTTACAAAAACGCTCCTACAAAGTTTCTGTTTGTTTAGAGCTAGCTTTTGCNCTCTATCTCAGTTCTGGTAGTATCTTCTTCAATTTTTCGTTTTTTATTCGGAATTTCCGACATAATTAATGTAATATTATAATAATAATAACAGTCAGACTTTACAAAACGAGTCACGTGATATCGAGTTCAATTTTTAACCAATCAAATGTAGAATAGCTGTCATATCTGTATTGAAGAACAGTTATATAAATACAGGAAATTTGTGATAAATAACAGAACACATATTTTTATTAAAAAAACGGGATTATTCGGGATCCCGAGTCGGGATATCCCGACCTCGGGATCGGGATTGAAAAAATAATAACACTCGGGATCGGGATTGAAAAAAAAAATTATGAGTCGGGACCGGGCGGACGGGATTGAAAACTCATCCCGTTTTAGAACACTGCTAGGCGCTAGTTAAATTTCATTTGGAGCACAGTGAACAAATTTTTTTGTAAAAAAAAGGAAATTCTCAAAATTGCGAGTTCATGATTTAAATGCGCTCTTTATTTGGTTTTCTTTCATACTTATGTTTTAATGCGCAGTCAAAGTTTGGTTGACTTCATAATTTGGCAGAAATATGGTTTTTTATTAGGTTTGCAAAATTAATTTTGAAAAAAATACCAAATTTAAATTTTTTTAAGGTATCAGCATAAAAAATTTTAAATTAACAACAAAATTAGTCTGATCCGATATCTAAATCACGAGATTCAGTCAATTATTCGAAAAAAATACTTAGAAAAAAGAACAAATTTTGCAAATTTATGGATTTTCTTTGGTTAAAATTTGAATTTTAAAATTTTTGGTAAGGAAACCGTTTAAAAATTTTGAATACCGCAAAAATGAATATTCTACCATATATTGTTCCCGAGATATTATCTTCGTGGGATCAGTCGATTTTCAGGATCTAAGAAACCATTTGAAATATTTTATTTTCGAAAATAAAATTTTGTTCATTTCGATTCTCAAGATTACATGAAAAGTAAACTAATGCAACCAAAATTAGCGTCAACGGGGTGAAACTTCAAAAGTTACAGCCAGTAGAAGAAAAATTATGTTTAGAAAGAATAGAAAATTTTTTAACATCAAAATTTTTTTTCCATTTATTTTGGAATGAAACTTATTACAAAATTTATCATGATATAAAAATCAGCTTTTTATCATTTCCGACTCGGAAATTCCGAGAGCTGAAATATAACGTCCGTGGGGTACGCCCTTAAGGCGGTAACCGACTCGTTTTACTTATATTTAACATCAGCCTTGTTTTAAGGGACAGACTGACGATACTGAAATGATGTCAAAATAGTTGATATTCGTCAGAAGTTTTCAAAAAAATGTTGTTAAAAGTTTTTTGTGTTATCGTACCGGTCTTGATACTACTTGAAAAACTCGGTTTTTCACCAAATTCGTATCGTGTAACACGATTCGTGTTATTGAAGGATGAGATGTCAAAATTTTCTGAAATAAGCCGGAAAGGCTTTTCGAAGGCTCATAACTTTTTATTTCTTCATCACAATCTTTTGGAAATCTCAGGAATAGTAGTTCGTAATCTCTGGAAAACATTTTACTTCTAATTTTTTTCAAAGCATGTTCGACCAACTGGTTAATTTGGTTGACCGCGAGCTAAATTTATTTTTTGAAAGTCGTATTTTTTTCGCCTTATTTCAAAACAATTTGATTTTCTCAGAGATAATGTATATTTTTGAAACAAAAAAATAATAGCGTCGGTTCTACCATTTTCACCCTTAAAATGCTTTCAAAATAACCAAAGGTGTCGTTTTTGGCCATTTTTGGCACTAAAATTCGTATTTTTTTTTATTGTATTCACGAATTCATTTTTATGCATACAGATCATTTTTGAGAAAATAATGGTAGCGCGCAACGTTAATATTTCCGGCCTTAACTCTTAGGATCACAGTTTGAAAATTATTTTTTGACCTTTAGGTCATCGTATCAAATTTTCAGTAATATCAAAAGATTTGCAACTATCATGTTTTTGGAAACGGGATTATAAACTATGGCAAAATTATCTACCGTTCTAGCGCAAAAGCAAAAAACATTTTCTCATTTTAGACAATTAAAAATTTCAGTATTTTTTGGGAAAACTTTGATTTTTTTTTTCACAATTTTCCGAATTCATATGACTAAACAGGACACGTTAAGATCAAAAATCCTGAAATGGAGTTGACAGCACTTCCAGTTCATTAGATATGGACTGCCTAAACAACCCCTTGTCAGGTCCGGGAGGTCGCATGCAAATTAGTCCCTTAGGGGTCTGGTATGCATTTGACGCAAGTTTCTATATATGCTCTGGCTGAAAGAAAGAGACAATCATTATGAGTATGTGAATGCTTATATTGTGCCCGGCTCTTTATAGCCAGAACTATTTCGAGCCGAACCATTATGGTGTTCGCTCCTGACTTGTCTAACGTAATCCGACACCTCCGCCAGACTTGGTCAGAAACGATCAACATACCTAAAAACGAGTACGAAATAAAAGGTGAGGCAGTGTAACGTAAATAAATAAATGAACTTCAATTAAATCTTGGGTTTCATGCCGATCTCAGCCAAAAGCTTCTCATTTCTGGTGAGGGGTGCCTTTGTGCACTTGAGCAGGTGCTTGGATACCTCGGCTAGTGCATTGCCCTCCAGGCGGATTAAACGGGCGGCCTCAGCAATCGCCTTGAATCTGTCTGGAGTCAAGGGATTGACCAACGATCCAGGTGTTTGCTGATTTCTTTAAGATGCCCTAAGGCGGTGAAGTTCAAACGTGCCCTTTGGCGTTCTTTTATGGCATCTTTTGCCCTCCGTACCATGTTTTTGCTCTCTTTATGAGCCAACTGCTGCGCCTTGACGACCTACAGCTCCTTTTAAGCGTGAGCCTCCTTCGCCTTCTGACGGCGTTATTTACCTTCGTCAGATTTCACTTTCGTGGAAATCTCCCCAGCCTCAGAATGTGTCGCAGAACTGCCCTCCGGGCAAACTGGAGCAACCTCTGGTACCGGAACTACGAGCTCCGTTACCACAAACTGTCCGAGCATAGCTTGTGCCATTTATGATGGTCCTCAAAAACACTAAATTTATATATAGAACAAAATAAATAGTTACACACGCAAATAAGGTTATTTTTATAATAAAATATCAAGACTTCACAGTTTCAGGTCCAAAAACTTCAAAAATTGTATAAAATTTTTCAAAGTTGGTGATTTCTTTCAGACTTGAACTTGTGACTCATAAATTTTGTGAAACAATGGCTCAAAAAGACGAAAAAAGACTTTAAAATTCGATTTTTTGTGGTGTTTTAATTATCTGGGTAATCATAAAATCAATTTAAAAATTTATATCATAAGGGCTTGAAAAAATTCTTCGTCAAGTTTCAGTTAATTACTTGGAATTCTGCAAAAAGATGCGGACTCAGTCTGTCGGCGGTCAAAAATACATTTCCTGTTAACATTGACACGTTCAAAACAAAATTTGATGGATAACCCATGAAACGCAGAGGAATGCATGTACGTGTACATAAATAGCGCTTGAAAAGGACGTCACAGGTTGAAAATTTTGCAAAATACAGTCAAATTAATGACAAAACGGTAAAGTCACACAGCCAGCGTAGACCAGAGACAAAAAATGTATAAAAGACTTAGTAAGTCTGGTCCTTTGTGGACGAAATGTTCAACCGACTGGTTTGTATTCTGAGTCGTTTGGAGTACCGGACAAACCCGGTTTTTTCCGGATTTATTGTCGGTGTGGCGGTATCGACTACCAGAAGAACGTCTCTAATGCTTGACATGCCAATTTCTGCATCCGGACTTGGTTTTTCCGCGGTCCGAATCGTGGGAATAGGTAGATCAATTTGCGGAGTATTATTTAAGTTTTCCGAACGTTCTGATTTCGGACAACAGTGAGCTCTATGAACATAATCTCGGTTGTCGTCACAGTCAGGAATACATACGACAGAATCCTTAAAAATTTTTAAAATAGATTATTAACAGAAGGATATAGAGCAGGCCAAATAATTATGACACAATTATTATTGTGTCAAATCCATTTCCAATTCAATGTTTCTAAATAAATTATTGAATATATTTAATCGGAAATGGTTCGTTCTGTTTTGAAATGGTTCGATCTATTTCAAAAAATTTGACATAAAGTCGATATTAGGTTGTCCCAGTAAAAAGCTTCGACCCTATTTCACTTCGACACTGAATATCGATTATTTGACGATCCAATCAGCTCATAGACCCGTTTTCACTGGGACAATCTATTTGAATCATATAGTACAACTGTATATGGACCGACAAAACGGATATTATTTTCTTTGCAAATAACGGAGTGGGGAGTTTCAAGAAAATTTTCTGCCCGATCTCCAGATCAGTGGCTGCAGATCGACTGTAATACTTTTCCATATCTGTATCAGCAGATTTCTGATATTTGGCCACCGTTTGACATATTGTCTCAAAATTAAGCCTAGTTATTATTGTCTGACTAACAGGACTATCTAAATTGGGGCTTGACTCTAATGGTACGTTCCCAATTGAGTTTTTGTGTCCGAAAATAACTTCAAATGGACTGACTCCGATAAGTTTGTGAATTGATACGTTAAGCGCCTTGGTCACTAATGGCAACGCGTCAAGCAATGTGATTTTTCTTTCAAAACAGGAGAAAAAATCCAATCCTTTAAAACTCTGTGAATTCTCTCTAAAACGCCGGTACTTTCTGGACGCCAGGCTACGGGTACTTTCAATTTAGTACCAAAGGCACGGCACGTTCCATTCCCCAATTCATATTTAAACGCACTTCCTCTATCAGATGATAAAACTACTGGGGGTGGAAATGGAATAAAATTCTAATCTCCATCTGGAGGCGTGGGGTCGTATAGCACTTTAGGCACCATTGTCAGGTCCGGGAGGTCCCATCGAAATTAGTCCCTTAGGGGTCTGGTATGCATTTGACGCAAGTTGGTATATATGGATCAACGGCCCTCGAGTATAAATCCTAACTATTTGAATAATGCGAAATCTGAGCATTTGACTGGTTGATTTTTTCCTAATCTGACCAATAAAATCGGCCTATTCCTTTTTCCACGGTTTTGATTGAGTGCTAATATCTTGCGTTGTTTGTATCATTCAAATAGTTAGGATTTATACTATGAGGGCCGTTGATCCATATGCTCTGGCTGAAAGAATGATACAATCATTATGAGTATGTGAATGCTTATATTGTGCCCGGCTCTTAATAGCCAAAACTATTTCGAGCCGAACCATTATGGTGTTCGCTTTTGGCTTGTTTAACCTAACCCAACACCCTTAAGCATTTATTCAATTTCATTTGGAGCACTGATATCCTTTCTTCTTTTAGAAAATCACTTATAAAAAATTGTGCGCTCAAGCTTAATTTTGCATTTGTTTGATAATATCTTGTTGGGTTTCATATTCGAGACGTTCAAAGTTTTAATTGCGTCTGATACGCCAGACAAATGAAGGCTTGAGAAAAACGTTCTCGTGAAGTGTTTTACGAGCCTTTTACGATTTATAATATGAATTGACAAATTTCAAAATCATAACCAGTGTTCACGGAGCTTTTTTTTCTTTTTACTTTCCAACTTTCCAAACAAAATGTATCATGCTTCAAAAAGAAGTCAAAAACTCCTCAGTAATTGCTGTGTTAGCACCCAGAACCCCCTTAAAGTCCTCGATGCATTTTGACAGATACGGATATGGGCTTTTAATAAAAACTTTTTAGTGGGTTTATTATATTAATTTTTGAATTGTTGTTTTTTTTTGAAAATTTTGAGTTTGGATTTAACTTTTCGAATTCGACAAATTATGAGAAGTTTTTGGGAAAAGTTTCGAACATAATCAAAAAAAAATGTTATTTGTTGTTCACATATTTTTTCATTATTTTTTTTCAAATCAACAAAATCAGATTATTCGAAGTAAGTTTAACAGTGGCAACTTTTGTTCGAAATTGTTTTTATCCGAAAATTCTCAAGTGGCAAAAAACTTCCCATCAAGAGAAAAAAATCGAAAAATTGTAAATCTGTCAAAATGCACCGAGGCCCTTAAGGTGATTGTGGGTGCTTCCGTAATTGTGCGGGAAAAATAAGGCGTTTTAACTTCAAATATCTTTTTAGAGAATTGATGAACGTTTATTTCCAATTGTATATTGTAAGTCACGTAACTTTGAGAAGTCAAAAACGGATGCATTTCTAGAAATATTATCACTCAACCTTTAAATGCATAAAACCTAATTGTGGTCATTTTTTGCATTGAAGTATATACCGCTCATATCCACGTATCCAAAAATCATGCATATGCCGATATTATTGATCAGAAAAAAATTTCTTACAATTTTTAACCTAAGTCATATTTTATAAATTCATCTTAATTCCCACGAAATATTTTTGAAATTTCCTATTGCATAGTAAATTATAGCGCAAATGAAGTTAAATATTACCAAAAAAAAGTATACCTAACGACACGCACATAGCGATTTCTTTCTCTTTTTATCATAAAATTCATTCTCTATTATATTTATAAAACTTTTACCACCAAGCAAATATTTAAATAATTGTTTTTATTTACTATATTCTCGCAATCACCTATCTCAGCTGATTAATGCGGCACCACTTATTATATGATTAGAGCTAAAAAATAAGAAAATATTGAAAAGGCTGCAAAAATCTGACACAACTATTCAAATGATTTAAATACTTCACATCTCAGAAATTCAACCTTTTTCTTGCCAAGATTCTATTTTTTATTTGAAATATACCATATCTAGAATTATTTTCACGTTTTATGCTAAGTCCGAACGAATATTTTCCAGGATAATTTTCAAGAATATCGAATAAAAGTTCCAATATTATCTTTGTCTGAAATCTCCTGTGAAAATTGAACACTAATAGGGTTTATTTGTTTTTGATCATCTAGTCATTAATTCAGTGCATTTCAGTTTCTAGCAAGCGATCTTCAAATGTTCTGAAAAAAAATATCCAGATTAATTTGAGTGTTTTTTTTACATTGCAACGATTTCCGAGTGCTGGATGATCATGATGCATAAAAAATACCAAATTTGCGACCGTGGTCGAAAATAACTACTGCATCCACAATCCCCTTAAGCATAATGATATTTTCAAAACTGCGAGTGCCAGGCAACTTTTGAAACTAAAAATTGTGAAATTATTGTGCAAAAGACGTGTTTTATTCTTGTTTTGAATAAACTGGTGAACTCTTTTAACTTGTGAACTCAATGTTTGAAGGTTGTTAAATACAACTTGTATCGTTTAACTTGTATAATACAACTTCTATTGTTAAACTTTTGAAATTTCGGAATAATTAATTAAGAATAACCGTTTGAACTAAATTCCCATTTTCACGAAAAGTTAAAGCGTTTCAGTATCAAATTTTTCATGTATAAATCTATGTTTTCACCGTTAATGCAGCTTGAAAAAATTTTATTCAAACATTGATATAGCGGTGAAATCATTCCTTAACAAAATACCCTTTTCGAAAGACTTGATGGAGAAATCATATTGATGAATTGATATTTCGAAGATCAAAGTATATTTGCGTATAAAAAATTGATTAAGCATTTCAGTGTGGAAAACTTTTTTCATTATTTTTCTATTTGATGATTGGAAGCTACCGATATAGTGATTTTCACTATTCTTTAATAATTTTATTGATTTTAATCTGTAAAATTTGAATCTGAATAAATTTGTGTACAAAGGCAAGGAATATTACATTCATTTTCTATAATCATAAGTTATATCCCCTATTCACACTTTTGTGAATATCCCGGCCCTGATTAGGAAATGTAGTGTGTTTAAAGTAGTACGGCCTGAATATTCACAAAAGTCTGAATAGGGGGTATGACATTTTCAACAGCTTGTTTGACGAATAATTTATTTGAATTAAGAGCATTAACTGATGATGAAAATTCTTATTCAAAAATACCAAAAATCCGGTTTGGGTTCCTACTTGGTCGAACCACCAACCGGAAGGCAAAATGGTCTTCTACTCAGGCGACGTTATTTTTATTCTGAAATGTTCAAATGAGATTTAAAAGTGAATATTATTTTGCGTGAATTTCATTAATGATATGAACCTCGAAATTGAATATGAACGAACTGGTTAATTGTTAGAAATGTTGTGCAAAGAAGAATCCATGAAAAATTGTTTTGAATTTGACAAATACACGTATGTAGCTATAATGTAGCTATCACAGAGAGAGTTATTCTCAACTTGTAAACGAAATTTTCTCATTGTTTTTCAATCTTAACCCGTATACTTTAGAAGTTCATCTGTACCTAGACTAGATTTTCGGCAAGTAGTGACCGTTTTTATAAATCCAGCCATATATTAGCAAACTTTCATCATCAACAAACAATTTTAATTATTTTAAAATACAAGTCAGCCAATTTGCTATACAATTAAAATTATTTTTTGTTCTTTCGATGAATAAAAGGGCATTTAATGGTGAAGAAGAAATAAATGCGCGAAAATGACCTCCAGTGACACACAAAAGTACAATAATAATATGAAATTAAACGTTATTTATATTGTGAAGAACCGCATAGTGTCTTATTTAAAAACTCTCAATTTCGACAATTTGCTCGTCAGCGGCATTGGTGGGAACTTTAAGAAATTATATCAATCCTGTTTCACTTTATTAAGCTTGATGGCTTAGTGTAGGGTGGGAAATGCGAATTCGATTTGTCCATATTTTCAAATAAGCATGCTCAAAAGATGCGCAGTAAATTTTCGAACACAAAACACGATAAAAAAATTGGAAAAAAAAAGTGGGACAGGTGTTCAAATCGAGGTTGAAATTTTTTTTTCGAACTTCAAACTCAGTTTTCTCAGCTAATTCAATTGTGAAAAAGGTCTTTTGGAATCTTCTACCCCTTCGCTTCATTTGAGCCTACTTATGTCAACATAGCTCCAAAAATTTTTTGCGAAATAATTTTTTTTCAAAAATTTTCGAATTTTTTTTTTAGGGTATCATTATATTAATATATATATAGTATATGGCAAACTGTATGCCTCCTTAAACGAAAAAGCATGACAAATATTTTACAACAAAAGGGGGAAAAACAAGCTCAATAATGAGAAGGGAATCCTAGCATTGCTATTGTCCTAGTTATTTTTATGTTTTACATGAATTATACTGAATCTGTAAAAGTTATTAACTATTCTAAGTATAAAGATGTAGATATGCGAAAACTACATAAGGCAGCCCAAAGAGAATGAATAACTTATTGAAATCTCTCAGCGACCTGAAAGGTTCGAAATTTCAAGTTATCACAATTATTAATTAAAATCATCTTTTAGTCAGTCGACATTCAATCCAGATTTATTATCTTCAATTCCCGACTTTTATCCTTCTTATTTTCTCTGTAGTTCTTTAAATCAAATACATTGATAATCAAATGTTTTACAAATTTTTTCAAAAATTTTTTTTTTTTTTGCAGTCAAATTTAGGCTCATAAAAATCGCCTGATCAAGGACGCAAACAAAATCGACAAAATAATTTTTTTGACTCACGGACAGCTGTGAAAACTCAATTTGAAATTAAAAAAAAAATTTTCGAAACTGATTTTGACACCTGTCCCCAACATTGATTTCAAAAATTTTCTTTTTAGAAAAAAGGTTTATATATTTTGCGTTCATTCAAGCAAGTTTCATGAAAATATGAACTGTTTCTCTATTTTTTAAGTCAAAAAAACCATGTTTTGTGAGTAAATTCAACTTCTCAATCTCAATTTTGACCGATAGTAACCCCTTAAAAAAAATTTTCGAATATTTTTTTGAGCATTTCACATAATGTTTAGTTGATATAGCCGCAAGAAAATATCCGTAAAAGAAGTCGAAATTCGCATTTCCCACCCTAGCTTAGTCTGGCAAATTTCACTCACAATTCGGAATAAGAGAGTGTTTTAAAAAATTCTAGAATTTTCAAAGTTTGCCCTCTTGCGTCACTTATATCCATTTATTTTGAAAAATCAAGAAATGTTTTCGATCATAAAACGATAGCTTGAGATTAGTTACAATTTTATGGTGAATATAACATATTATTTTAACAATATCAATTTCAGAAATTGCATCTTTAGCGGCATTTGTTGGCATTTTTAAGGATTGAATGTTATTTCTTTGATAATTATTTGGTGACCATTTGCGAGATCGTTGAAGTCAAATAAGCCTATGATAGAATTTTTTTGAAATTGACCAATTCAATTTGGGCAAATAAGCAAAAAATTATAATCTTTGCTGCTCACATGATGTCAGAAATTGAACGGAAAATTTCAATCATTTATTGACTTTAAAGTGAAATTTGACTCTGAACTTTTAATTTTGTAAAACAATTTTTTGATTATATTGGTTTCCACACTTCAGAACACACTGATCACAAAAAAGTAATTCGAGAACATCGATTTGAAAAATGTTATTCAATTCAAAGTTTGTTCTTGAACTTCAATCAAACTGAAACAGTAGCGTAAATGTCCCCAGAAAGTACCTAAAATTTGAAAATGGCTTTGATGTTCCAAGAGCGTTCCTGAAATTCGAAAATGTCCCCAGGGCGTTCCTCAAATTTGAAAATAGCGTAGATGTCCCCAGAGCGTTCCAAAATCAAAACCTGCCTCTTCAAAGATTCACGTTTTCCCTCCGAGAATCTACCGTGGCGTGGATGTCCCCTGAGCGTTCTTTATCAAGCGTTCTTTATCAAAGCGAACTACCTTATGTCACATGATGAGAACGTGAGACGTTAATAGCCACCAAAACAACTGTTTCACTTGAAATTGCTCAGAAAACCTTATATTATGATTAAGCGGTTCCAACACATTCATTTACTTTGAATAAAAGCTGTGGGAAAAGTGTAATAAAAGAAAAAAACAAAAAAACTCTTCATTTTACTCAAGATTACTTGAAAATATTTGACGGCGTGTCCACCGCTAATACGCCAGGGCGTATCATCGTCGATTAGTTATTTATGAAAAAAAAAAGTTTTTTCGTACAACCAAATATGTTCTAGAATTTCGCGATATGTTTCTAACTCGTTATTCAAAATAAAGATAAAAATGCTTAAATTTCCTGGAAAATTCTTTCTTACAGCTTAGTTTTTATGAAGAGATTTGAACCTGATCTGACGAACATAACAGAATAGAGAAAATCTCTTTAAGCGATCATATGAAAACAGACCAATTTAATTTATAAATAAAACCAGAACTGCATACTTTTAAATACAACACATTCGACCGTTGTTCGAAGAGTCAGGGTATCTTTTCATTGTTGTTTTTGTCAATAACTGCTATACTTTTTCTAGAACATGCAAAAAAACAACGTTTTTTGGACATTACGCCTCGAAAAATAAATCTCCTCCCAAGTTTAATTTGCAAATTAGCTCAAAATTTCGAAAAGCTAGTTCAAAGCAAATAGAAACTTCACAATTGGGTTTTTTCCAATTTTGACCCTGAACTTAAAATCTGAATTTTTCAAGGTCACGTGAAAACATCTCCGAAAAAAACCTTAGCTTCGATTTTTTCGAAAGTAGGCTTAAAAGAAAAAGGAAACACTGGAGAGAAAGTTGGCTTACTTCAACCCGATATTTTGAAGTGGACACAAACGTTGTTTTTGAACATAATTTTAAGAAAAATACTCAGAAAAAAATCTAAAAAAAGCTAAATTTTTGAATTTTGTCTTGTTGTTATTTAGGTTGTTTTATGCGTTCATAACATAAACAATTGATTTGGTGCATTTTAATGACATAATAACTGCAGTTAATGTAGGAGCCGGGATACCCACAATAAATGTTGCTCTGCTGATAAATGTGTATGACGGTATTTTTCTTGACGTCAGGCTGCCAGACTCTAGCGCCGAAAGAAATGAGGCGGAAAGATGACAAAATGATCATCGAACAAATTTCGCAATTTTACCACCAATTTCGTGAAATCGTACATAAAATGAGTAGTTTTAAATGACATATTTTATTTAGTGAGATATTCTGCTGAAAACTTAATTTTAAAATTCATAACTTTTACGAAATGAATGACAAAATTGACGGCCGAAACTGAAAGGTACACATTTTCGCTGTCAAAGCTGGCTCATGCTTTGCTTGTCTTTAAAAATAATTTCGATGCTGAATAGGATTTTATTTCTTAAATGTCAAAAGGTTTGAGTCAAAACTGACTAAAATAGCAATGTTAAATTAAACTGTCTTGAACAAACTTTGTTTGAACTCACAGAACTTGACTCAATTATTTGAATCATTTGACTTTTTCCAGAATTTAAATTTAGATCTGATACAAATCAATCACTTCAAATTTTGAGATCATTTATGACTGATCTGCATTTTATAACAGTTTAAGTTTTTTAAGGTAACCCAGTTATTTTTCCGCTGCCATTTGAGAACAGAACAGGATAATAACAAAAAAAAATGTGCTTTCGATAGCCAAGTAATGAATAAATGATTGTTAAGGGGGTACTGGTCGCTGGAATTGATTTTTCTCGATATAATATTAGCCAACCAGTGCTTCGAAGATAATTTTGAGATTAGCCAGATTGTAGATCTAGCCTTTAGCTTCCGTGAGAAATGTGTCAAAACTTTTTAGTATGCACACACTCCCTGTCAACTTATCAGCACAAGCGGACCCAAGCCAAAATGGTAAAACTATTTCTTCCCACGTTTTATGTCGTAATTATCTGAAATTTTGACATAACTTGTGAAAGTGTCAGGCGAAACTAAATTTCGGTCAAAATTTTGAATTTCGCCTTAGTTTTTTAAGAATATGCAGACAACCACCGTTTTTTGGCAATTATCCATCGGAAAAACTATCTCCTCATAGAAAATTTTTTCAAATTCATTAATTTTTTTTCTTAGCTAGCTCATACAAATACGAAAAATAAACTCGGTCAATTTTTTGAATTTCAACCTTCAACTCGGAATATAATTTTTTTAGAGACCCACGAGAAAAATTTCGAAAATAAAACGGCTTTTTATTTTTTTGTAAGTAGGCTCAAAAGAAAACCACTGAAACACTGATCAGAAAGTTGGCGTACGTCAATATGATATTTTGACGTTTTAGTTGTCAAATTAAAGCAAACGTAATTTTTTGGTTCATTTTGAAAAAAATACTTAGAAAAAAATCGAAAAAAGCCAAAATTTCGATAAAATTTTTGATGATTGGGTCGGTAGTACACTAAGCTATCACCTCGGGTCATTTTAAAGCATTTACTATGCTACTCAGGCCATATTAAGCAGTGACAAGTACCCCTTTAAGTTCGATTGTTTACCGGATCTCCGGTGATGCCGGAAATTCGCCCACAAAAAAAATATAAAGTCGATTCTGAGTAAACCGCACATTCTTTGGAGCCAAATTTTTGACATCTGGTACAACTGTTCATGCGAAAATTTTCGCCAATTTTTTTGTTATTTGAAACCTCTTATGGAGTTGTATAACAGTTGGTTCATATTTTAAGCCCGCAAACCTGTTTACCTGAAAATATTTTTTTCTGAGAAGTTTTTCACTTGAAAATTTTTGTCATAAAAGACTTTTTGATGCTTTGGGAGGTCAGAGACTCTGAATGCAATGCTCTTTTGAGCTAGATATCATTTTCCAACCAAAAAACCTTTCAGTAGTTGTCGAAATATGACGAAAGTTCATGTCGAAAATTGAACTTAAGGGGGTAGCAGTCGTACTCTTTTTAGGGTACTTTGGGATGTGAAAATAGCAAGACATTGCTAGGGAACACTCAGAAAGCATAAACTTATCGAAAAAAACAAAACAAAAACTCAACATATCAAAAAGCTGTAAGCAGATTTTCTTCTCGATATCACCCAAGCTTTAATTTAATGGTTCTTTTGACTAAATCCGACGACTTTTATTTTCGAGTTTTCAGTTCCGGTTTACTAAAATGCGATTCTCTAGAATTTAACAAAACGTTTTAAAATTCTGCCACATCAAAGTAAAAAACATATTTCTCCATCTTTTCCTGAATTTATACTGCATTCTCAAATGTAACCTAGGAGGAGATAGATTTTGAAGAGTGAAAACCTTCAAATTAGGCGGTTTTTTGCAGTTCTAGAAATAACTAGTTGGAAATCCAAAAATCTCATAAGCAGGCTTCCAAAAGGGATGGATTTTATCTCCTTTTTATCCCTCTTTATAGCAAAAGATAGGGACAATTTTAGGCGTGGGTGTAAGTGTTCCCTATCTTTCGCTTTGAAGAGGGATAAAAAGGGGATAAAAGCCATCCTTTTTGGAAGCCTGACCATAAGTGTTTCCGTGGTTCAGGCTGAGTTTGAGTGAAATCGTATGCGAGCTCTAGGAGGAGATAGAATTGAAAATTTTGATTAGGTGTTCGAGAATTCGCTGCATGGTGGTCACCAGGGTCGGCCAAAAATTATTCTGACTAATTATTTTTGTAGTGGCTTAAAGTGGCTTAAGTGGCTTATTATGTTTTTTGAAATGCTACCAAATTTTTCCCGAAGTTTCTGACATGAAAAAGTTTTTGTGGAAATTAAGACTATCGTGACTCATGAGTTGTAAATTGTCTCTCAGACAAATCAACTGCTATGACGAATATGTTAGAATTTTCAATTATAAATTGAGTAAATATTTTTGGTCATCATGAACTGTTCATCTCTCGTTATCCCGTTTCTCAGCGTCCTTTAATGCTGTCTGATTATCATCGGCATATTGAACCGTCGTCCACCAGTGATTGCCCATGTGGTTGACATAGTTCAACACTCCATACCACTTGCAATATTTTAAAATGTCCCAAATTCTGTTGCTTTAATAATAATGGTTATCTCAAATGCATCGCACGTGGTTTTTTGCAAACGGGTGATAATTGTTAAGGGGTGGTGTCAACGATTTTTTGGATTTTCAAGGCTTCGTACGGCTGAAAATATTCAGGTGAGAAATTTCTGAGTCAAAAAAATGTAAGATTGACCCCTAATCTAACTCATTCATTTGACAATTAACCGTCACCTGCATTTCTGTGTTTTAAATCAAAGAGACCAAAAATATCCTGGGAAAGTATCATTTTGGCCGGCGCAATATTCGAACAGACCTCCGATAGTTCCCCTTATTTTTAATTTCAAGAATTTTGGCTTAATTAATTTTTACCCTCGGCGCCACCTGGTGGCTGTTATTGGCGGTCAAAATAAGCAAGAAGTTTCATTTGGTACAAATTGTTGCCCACGAAATTCTCTCTAAGATAGACAAATGAAAAGTTTCCAGAAGATAAGAACTGAATCAAATACTTGAAAATAAACATTTTTCAGCCAACGCATTTTTAATGGTTTAATTTTACCTTCGAATTACTAAAATTTTTTCTTCAAACTTATCTGACAATAGTTAATTCTGTTTCAACCGGAAATTCGTTGCGATCACGCTTTTTGTCAAGTTTGAATAATTGTGTGTTTTAAAACACTCATATGCAGGTCGGTAATATAACATTTCAAAGACGTGGGGGTTAAGTACCACTCTTACCAACAATCTGTTTAACTGCGGTCAAACACGCGTCCGTCGCCTTTTTTTAACTGAACAAGGATCCAAGAGCTTACATCAGAAAATTTTAAGAATTCGTGGAAGTCTGGTAAAATGGTGAAATTTTAACAAATCGGTTCGTTTTTATTCTATTTTATTCTCAGGCGCCAGCCATCGAGTCAAAGGTTCCGAAAATGGCCTATTTAAAATGTTTTGTCGAAAGGATTTTCAGTAAAAAAGCTAGAAATGTCATTTTTTGGTATATTAAAGCCGCGAGATGTCCCGAATATTGAATCGGTTGTGTTTTTTTATTTTGTCTAAATTGGCTGTAAATCAATAAAAAAGTGCCACCAAAAGATTCCTTGGGTAAGATTTGCTTGAACCAATATCAGCAACTATGGTCTCATTTTAAACTTAAACGGAGCTAGAGATCAAAACCTTACATTTATTACAAACTATTATTTTTTCTCTAGAACCGGCTGCAATAATACCATAGTTGCTAATATTGTTTACAACAAATCGTTCCCAAGGAATCTTTTGGTGATATTTTTACTGTCTGATTATCACTTTTATTTTCAAAATTATTAGTTTCGTGCGCCTTTTTATCGATTTACAGCCTAAAGGGACGTTATGAGAAAAAACCGATCCAATATTCGGGACACCTTGAGGTTCTAAGATTCCGAAAATGGGATTTTTCCTTTTTTACCAGAAAAGCCTTTTGACAAAAAACTTAAATTTTTTTTTGGCGCTCGATTCGATTGCTGGCCTCTGAGGGCAAAATTTAAAAAACTAAACCGATTCACTAAAATTTAAACATTTAACCAAACTTCCACAAAATCTCAAAATTTTTCGATGTAAGCTCTAGGATCCTTGGTAAGTCCAAAAAAGCCGTAGGACGCGTGGTTTACCGGGGTTAACCAGATGGTTAGTGGAAGCGGTACTTAATTGTCAAATGAAATCGCAAGAATCAAGATAGATCTTTTATTTGTTCTCCTTAGAAATGTCTCATCTGAATCGGTTCAGCCGTACGAAGCTTTGCAAATCTCAAAAATCACTAACACCAGTGGTGTTACACCACCCCCTTAAGAGTAGAAAACGATTTTAACAGTCTTATCAGGATATCTTTTTCTATGACTGAGGTCGCAAGTTTCAACAACGATACTAAGGTCCGATAATAGGACCAATTTAATTTGAGGCTCGATCAAGCAATATTTTGTTCCCGCCAAAAATGAATGTTTAGCCAAAACATTGAATAAATACAGCATATGTTTAGGATGCGCAGCGGGCAAATTTCTAACTTTTAAACGGTCGATAGGAACAAAAACGAAAGAAAAAATCTGTAGTTCTCGCTGTAGTTTTACCGCTGCGCACCCAAACTATGGTCGAGATAAAAATTAAATCTTGAATTCAGTCGACAATCGAGTATTCTGATTGGACACTGGCTCATAGTTACGCCTACTGGTGTAAACAGCGCAGTAAAGATCATTTTCGATATACTTAGAATGTCCACCGATCGATTTTTGGCAAAAACCGACGACTTAGGTTAGATTTGTAACCTAGGTTAGAATTTCATTTATAAGTGGCGTTGACCCAGAAACTTTCGATTTGGCATTTGTTTTTTGATAATTAAATACTGAAAATACAAAAGTTGCTTTATTTTGATCACGTTACGATCAATTAATTTTTTTTTCAATTTTACCATATATAATTCACTCTCAAGAAGTTTAATCCGAAATCACCCATTATTTTTATCAGTCGATATTAAGGGGAGGTCGAGGCAATCTGGACCTTTTCAAACTGCGCCTCAAGCATAAACGGAGAACAGTCGTAACTTCATTATATTTTGTATGCAAAGACAAGGTTTTGATGAATCTTTGAGTTTAAAAATAATCATTTTCCATGTTTGGAATAGGCTGTCCAACCTTTAGAAAAGTGCCAAAAGTTAATCTTAAAATTTTTTGTCAGCCTTTGTCCATGACCCAATTTTTACGATTTTTTACGAATGACNTTTTATCCACGTGGGAATCGACGTTCGGGCCCGGAATTTTGATTTTTTCCTAGGTGGTGCTTAATCGCAAAAATGATCATTTTTTTAAATTTTTTCACAGTATTCATGATCATTTTTTGCGATTCAGCGCCACCTTGGAAAATATCAAAATTCCGGGGATAAAATGGTCATTCGTGAAAAATCGTAAAAATATTTTCTTCCGCGGAACTTTCTACGTTCGCTTCCAAGGGTTGAAGTCAGTTGAGAGCCACGAATTCCCATCATTTGAGAAATTGACCCATCTTTTTATTTTGCTTCTCAAATTATTATATTAAGGCATCAACAGCTTTCAAAAACGACTAATTAAAAGCTTCAAAACCCAAAATTATATCCGTCATTGTTTCAAATAATTTTGCCGAAAATTTCGTATTATTAAATTGATGCATCTCGGGATAATATCGCGTTATGTCAAAATATGTTGAAGTTCAACGGAACTTGATGTCAAGCTATAAACGAAATTGATCATTTTTACCGAGAAACGGACTGGTTCAGTTTCAAGTCATTCACGTTTGTATAAGAAAAAAAATATCAAGTTTTTGGGCAAGATTTTCTGAAAATTGCGAAGACACAAGTTGAAGTGCGAAATTTGAACTAAATGATTTTGATTCTAGCGTTCAAATATCTAGAAGACTGTTCAAAGTCAGATAAGATTTTGTTGGGTGTTTTTCGCCATGACTTGAAACAACTTTTGACGGCAGCCGTTTGACCTCCCATGAATTAAAAACAAAGAAATTTCTTAAAAGCTCGCAGATATGTCAGCCCCTTAGTCGCGAAATCGGCATTTGAAATTTTAAAACGAATTTAAATATATACGTAATAATCGATGTTCTTAATTTCAACAAATCGATTCAATAATAATTATTATTGTCAAATGGATATCCTCGGTCACATAATATAAACTATTCATAATAGTCTATTAAACATTTAATAATATTTTAAAACACGGCGTCTTGCATTTTATATGGTTGATAAAAGTTATGTGGAACATGAGTCATGTCACATGACGCAGCAGCAATTACTTATGCACAAACAATATACAATTCAGGTTGGAAATTATTGACCAGATAAGAAGTTTTGAAAAACCAAATAATGATAAGACTTGATCACAGATTTCCCGAACTTTCGTTTAAATACAATTTGTAAAAATTTCAAAAAAATAAATTTTCATATTTATGGTATTTTGATTAAATTTTGATTGAACAGTATTCTTTCAAAATACACAGAATATGAAAATTTATTTTTTTCTGAAGACTAGTTTCTGAATACTAGTTTTTCAATTTATTTTAATTTTCATTAAGATTTGAAACCACATCCGCATATTATTATGGTAATTCATTTTGCATTATTATTTTTGGAAAAATTATATTCGGAAATTTGTATGTCCGGAAAATGGTAAGATAGTATTTCGGCTATATAGTTTTTCGGCTTTATCACAAAAAATTGAAAGTTTATGGTCATTTCTAGAATTCTAGAATTTTTATGGGATTGAGCTTCCGGTCAATTAAAAACCATAAAATTCTGATAAGATCATCAAAACAAAAATTTTCATGCATTTTTTTTTGCATCATAAATTTCATTATTAAATATTTCATATGCAATTTTTCCAAGTTTGACTTATTTTTCTAATTAAAAAAAAAAAAATTAATTTTTGAAATAATTTTTTTATACACATATCTAATATGACGGAAGAGAGGACTAAAATAGAAAAAAGAGACGCCGCGGGTATTGAAAACGCGGAAGGGATTAAGTTGAGTGTTTTGCGAAAGATTTTGCTCAAGGCAGAAGTGGTCGAAAGGCAGCAGTGAGTTCCTAAGAAAAATAGGCTGTGCTTCTACGTTCTCAACTCCGAAAACTAAAAATCCCATTTTATAACTTCGAACATGTTTACACGAAAACAGCAGGAGTACTTACTTAAAAGAAAAGTACTGATCAAACAGACAATATCTATTTAATTGTTAGTGATCAATTGACTGAATCATTATATTGAATATAATTTCACACAATTAAAAAACATCAAAATCACCAGAACTTGAAAATTAAGCAAGGTATTAAAATTTCAGAAACAGTTCTAGAATCTGCTCGTGATGACAAATTTGATTTACATAGGAATTAGACCAAAAATGTCATTTTAGCCGGTTAACTTGAGGCCATTTTTGAGCTTTGACGGACAAAAATTCTAAAAATGAGAGCGGAATTTTGAGTTCTTTAACATGGTCGAANGAAAACTACAGCAATTTCGATTTCAAATTTTACCTTATTTATAAATTTATAGAACTTATAACTTGAGAATTAAGCAAAATATTCAAATTTAAGAAACAGTTCTAGAATCTGCTTGTAATGACAAATTTGGTGTTCATAGGAATTTGACCAAAAAATCATTTTAGCCGGTGAACTTGAGGCCATTTTTGAGCTTTGACGGACAAAAATACTAAAAATGAAAGCGAAATTTTGAGCTTTTCAACATGGTCGAAAAATATTTGACCAAAACGGTTTAAAACAAAAACTACAGCAATTTCGATTTTAAATCTCACCTTATTTATAAATTTATAGAACTTATAACTTGAGAATTAAGCAAAATATAAAAATTTCAGAAACAGTTCTAGAATCTGCTTGTGATGAGAAATTTGGTGTAAAAAGGAATTTGACCAAAAATGTTGTTTTAGCCGGTGATCTTGAGGCCATTTTTGAGCTTTGACAGCAATTTCGATTTTAAATTTCACGTTATTTATAAATTTATAAACTAATACCTTAAAAAGGAGTCTATGCTGAGCTGAATAACAATCCTTTGAGTCATATTTTGAAAGCCAGGAGATATTTGTCTAAATTTTCCAAAAAAAATATCCAGAAGCATGATCGTACTGGTATTTGTACCGGAACATAAAGTCGATTTTCTTATTTTTTAATCCATTTTAATTGGCCGAGGTGATTACAGATTTATTTTTAATCTTAAGGGATATGAATGAATTTTTAAAAATAAAGGAGAATATCCGAAGAATTATTTGGTATCTTGTTTAGTTTATGATAACGAGGTGCTTGAAGTTTAGGTTTCCTCAAAATTCGGCATAAATAAGTTTTTTTTTCAGGTTTGCACAATACTTAGAAATAACTGCAAGGAATACTTAGTATTTCCAATACTAAGAGCAAAAACTCGGAGTTTCAAGGCAAGTTTGTTGAAATCGATCATTTTATTCCGTCTATTGGTTAAGTAGTTTAAAAATAGTATTGTGTTGTTCGCAAATGGAATTTTTTTATAAACCACTTGAACTAAAAAGCGAAACAAAAATTTGATTTTTAAACCCTTGTTGTTAGGACGCACTCTTTTAAAAAGCAAATTGCGGTTATTATGAAAATATCGAAATTCAAAATTCGAACCAATTCAATCGACTGACCGCGGTTAAAGACGTCTACCCAAGCTTGAAAAAAAGGGGGAAATTTTCGAATTTAAAAATCTCAGAATTTTAGTATTTCGAGGTTTATATTCGATTTTTACCTGAGAAGCCGGAAATTGCTTCGGATTACACAACAGTTTACTAAAAGGCCTTTTTTAAATCTAAATTTCTGTAGTTTTCGTTAAAAACCTTATTGGTCAAATGGTTTTTTATAATTTTTAATAGCTCAAAATCCCGCTCTTATTTTCAGTATTTTTGTCCGTCAAAGCTCAAAAATGGCCTCAAGTTCACCGGCTAAATCGACATTTTTGGTCAAATTCCTATTCACACCAAATTTGTCATCACAAGCACATTCTAAAACTGTTTCTGAAATTTTTTATATTTTGCTTAATTCTCAAGTTATTAGTTCTATAAATTTATAAATAAGGTGAAATTTAAAATCGAAATTGCTGTAGTTTTCGTTTTAAACAGTTTTGATCAAATATTTTTACACCATGTTGAAGAGCTCAAAATTCCGCTCTCATTTTTAGTATTTTTGACCGTCAGAGCTCAAAAATGGCCTCAAGTTAACCGGACAAAATGACATTTTTGGTCAAATTCTTATGTACACCAAATTTGTCATCACGAGCAGATTCTAGAACTGTTCCTGAAATATTAATATCGTGCTTAATTTTCAAGTTCTGGTGCTTTTGATGTTTTTCAATTGTGTGAAATTATATTCAATTTAATGATTCAGTCAATTCATCACTAACAATTAATAGATATTGTCTGTTTGATCAGTACTTTTCTTTTGAGTCACCACTCCTGCTGTTTTCGTGTAAACATGTTCGAAGTCATAAAATGGGATTTTTAGTTTTCGAAGAAGCCCAGCCTATTTTTCCCAGGAACTCACTGCTGCCTTTTGATCACTTCTGCCCTGAGCAAAATCTTTTGCAAAACACTCAACT
The DNA here is from genome assembly GCA_004367855.1 of Oikopleura vanhoeffeni. Lineage (NCBI taxonomy): Eukaryota > Metazoa > Chordata > Appendicularia > Copelata > Oikopleuridae > Oikopleura > Oikopleura vanhoeffeni. The sequence goes on from SCLH01000345.1 coordinate 311,136, forward strand.
TAATCTCTTCCGCGTTTTTCATGCCCGCGGCGTTCCTTTTTTTATTATAGTCCTCTCTTCCGTCATATAAGATATACGTAAGATGATATTTCTGAGCGATTCCCGCTACTCTTGTCCCCTATAAATGAATACAACTCTTGCAAAGTCGATATTCAATTAATATAGCCGGAAAACTATATAGCCGAAATACTCTCTTACCCCGGGAAATGAGACAATATAATCTTTGCGTACTTGAACTGCCAAACACTATCGGTAGGTTTGCGCATTAAAGAACTTGATTCCAATTCAAAAATGAATTAATCAACCCATGGCGTTCCAAGTCTGATTAGGCGCTGTTTTTAAAGCATTTTTTATTGTTACCAAAAAAATGGAATAATCGGACACAGTGGCTGCTCAGCAGACAAATAAACCTTTTTCTTATTCTCTAGAATCCAAACATTTAATTACAAACTTTCCAATTTGCATGAACAAAATTCAAGGGCACAAATAAACACGTTCCAAGATGATTTACTGATTATGTTTATTTAAAGATAATTGGAATAAGAACAAGCTGAGCGGACAAATTTGACGGTCATGTGAAATAATACCACCCGAATAAAAACGTTGTTTAAAAACAATTTACTCATCATGTTGAAGATCCAAGGACACAAATAACTATAATTAATTATCAATTTTCTGATAATGGTTTCTTTTAATCTTATCCATGAACTTAACCAGGTTTTGATTCTTTCGAAAATATGAACTAAGGCTTCCGTCAATATACCGGTACATTAAACTTTGGTGAAAAAAATTAACTGACCTTACAATATATTATCTGATACATATCAATTTTTGCTGATTTGTATTGTTTAGTCAAGAAAAATGGGTATGTTATTTGAGTCATCAACCATCACAAAATAGAGCTAAAAATAATCATACATGCTCTGACGGAAAACGATCTAAAAACTGAACATTTTTTATGGAAAAGTTGATCGTGAGTGGCCAGGAGGGGCTTAGGATTGTGAGAATTGGCTCCCTCAGCCCACACATCCTAGATTAACAAAAAAGTGTTAAAAGGATATATCCAAAAAAGATTGATATATCATATATGGGTATTTTGAGTTTTCTTAGAAATCATTTATTAAAGAGGTAGGTATGACTGATTTAAGAAGGCCTCAAAAGCATTACAAATGATTTGAATTAATTTTGGGTGTTATAAAAGTATACTATGAACCAAAGAATCGCAAAAATGATTCAGAAAAAAATTTGAGCCATTTTGCAAATTTATCCTTGGAAGAAATAGATTTTAAAGTATTAAATTGTCAAAAATATCGGTTATTTGTAGTTCTGGAATTGTTAAGTCGACGGATGACAACATATCGGCAGGGGGTTTTTTAACAAAAAAGTTTTTTAACAAAAAAGTTTTTTAACAGAAAAGTTTTTTAACAAGAAATTTTTTAACAAAACATTTTTTAACAAAAACAGCATTCTTTAACAAAAAAGTTTTTTAACAAAAAAAAATGCATTTTTTAACAAAAAAACCATTTATTAACAAAAAAACCATTTAATAACAAAAAAAAATTTTTTTAACAAAACAAAACATTTTTTAACAATACGAAACATTTTTTAACAGAGCAAAACATTTTTTAACAAAAAAGTCATTTATTAACAAAAAAATAATTTTTGAACAAAAACCCATTTTTTAACAAAAAACATTTTTTAACAAAAAAATCAATTTTTAACAAAAAAAGCATATTTTCCCGATATAAAATTTTGAACTTTTTAAGACGTTTTTGCGTTTATTTTTGTTACAGTTTAATAATTAGTGATGAGAAAGACGCTTAAAGGGGGTATTAAGGGGGTATATCTGCCTGATTAAATAAAGGCCTTAGAGGTATTAAAAATGCTCCTAATTGATCCGAGGTGATNACGGTTTTCCCGTAATCGTCATGAGAAGGGTGTACTCCTTTAAAAAAAAACTACCTTAGCTTCGAAGCATGTGTTGTTTGCTGAGAACCAATTTTTTCAAAGTTTACCGGGTAATTACCAGTTCAAAAATTTTGGCCATTCGTCGATATATGGGCTTAAAATTCGGTTTTGAATTATCGATTTTTTAGACAAAATTTCAAGGTGACTTTTGTCACACAATTTCAATTAATTTGACAATGTCGCGGTTTTATGTACTTTATTGGTGATTAAATCGGTGATGAGATGAAAATTAGCATATTAATTTCCTAAATTTTTTGAAATTAATTTTTGATTTAAAAAACTTGTTGAAATTAATTTTTAATGTCAGAATTTTTAAGCAATTAATTTACAATTTCATATTTTTTCTAATTTGCAATTAAACTAGTTATATTCGTGAAATTGTGCTTTAACGATGCAACAAATTAATTGAAATTGTGTCCAAAAATTACTTAGAAATTATTTGAAAATGCCCAAATCGACATTGCACATAAATGTAAATTCACATTTATTCGGGCAAAGTATTTTGTAGCGATAGACGCGTTGCGTTTTCTCTGATTATACAATTATATAAAATACAAATGTGTAACATTCAGGGCAATGTCGATTCGGACATTTCCCCTCATAAATAAATAAAGTCTAAATGCTTACATTATCATTGTGCGCAACTTTAGATAATCGCAGTGTTCATCGTTTTCTAACTCTACAACTCCCCAAGGATAAAGTCTCCCGCGAACTTTTCTGCCATTTACATCGAATAAATCAGTCGAGCCGACAACACCAAAAGGGAACGAACTCTAAAAAGAAGAATCCGACTATATATTCGGAAATATTATATTCAACAGAATCGAAAAACTACTGCACAACCTACAGTAGTTACTGTCAAATGTGTCTTAGAGGACTGCGTATTTTTAAATGGACAAAACGACATGTTTTCAGGTGGACAAAACGACGAAAATGCTTGGCCTCTTAGACACATTTGACAGTACTTCGAAATAGTTTTTCAAAAACTAGGTTGAAACATTGCATATTTGATGTTATAAAACCTACGCAAAAGATTAAAAAAATCTGATATGATACAGTATCTTTTTTCCAACAAAAGTTCTTTCAGTAGTAAATAGGATGTCCACACTGTTTCCAGTTCCGCTGTTTGAAACGAATTATCAGATTTAGTTCTAAGATAGCTCAAAATTAGAGAAAAATTCCCTCGCTCATTTTTTAGTTAGATTTTTTATACATTATTTTTAAACATTAAATTATAGCTAACATAGGCAACCCTCGTAAAATGTCTTACCATCAATACTCTAGTTTGTTGTTTGAATTCCTCTTCTTCGTCATCATCAGGTTCTGGTATTTCATAAATTTTAATATTTTCTTTGTGAAATTCTGCTAAAATTGTTCTTTGTAATCTGTAAAATTCCATTTTTGTGCAAGTATCAATTTTTGCAATAACTGGGATGATATTCACTTGGTTTTGTAAAATTTTCAAAAATTCAATGTCCAATGGCTAAAATAATAGATTAAAGAGTAAAAATTTCTCAAAAAAATTTTGTACTTTTTTTCGATTTGAAAATTATCAAACTTTTTAATTTGGGTCTTAGAGATAAACTGTTATAAATTCAGGTATATTCTAATTTCGCAAATTTTATTTTTGTCGAATTTTCGATTCGGTGTTTTTCGTATCCATTCGGGTACAAAAAGCACGCTCGTGCTTTTCGTACCCAAATTGGTCGAAATAAAGATTTTGATTCAGACCAATTTGGGTAAAAAAATCACGACCCGAATTTTCATGTGAAACTGATTTTTAATTTATTTCCTGACATTTTCAAAAAAAAGAAAACTTTAAATTACTGAAAAAAAAGTTTTGTGTTTTACACTTATTTTATGCAAAATATTACAGTTTTATCAGAGTTGATATATTTGCGTAAATTTTTTGAACACAGAGACCAAAAATATTTTGGGGAAGTGTCATTTTGGCCGGCGGAATTCGGAACAGAACCCCAATAGTTCCCCTTATTTTAATTTCAAGAATTTGGGTGAGTTCTAGAAATTTCTCATCAGACCGGAAATGCATTATTTGGATGCAATTTTTTGTTTAACCCTTGGAAGCTCAGCACCACTTTAGTGGTGCTGAAAATTTTGAATCCGCTGAAATCGGATGAAAAAAAGTCCTGGAATTTTTTTGATCAAACCCAACATAGAGTTTGCCACGAAGAATTCAAAAATGGCAGTTAAAATTTTCTAGGACTTCTCGTTCAAAAATTATTTTATCTTACTTTTTAGAGAATTCTCTCAAAAAACTCTAAAAGGCGTGCTGATCAAACAGTTTAAACGATAGTAAAATCTGAGGAACTGAGTTTTTAGGAAAGTCTTTTGAGTATCTTTCAAAAAAAAAAAAATTTCCACCATCGAGATCTTTTTTATTTTTTCGTGAGTGATTTTCGATTTTGAAGAAAAATTCGAAAAAAATATGCTTCGATTTTTTCGAAAGTAGGTTCAAAATAAAGCTACGGCACCACTGATCAGAAAGTTGGCTTACGTCGAGATAATATTCGAGTCTTAGCGGTTAAATTATAACAAACGTTGTTTTTATAACTTTATTTTGATCACTCGCGCTGCTAATCGTCTATTTATGAAAAAACGGGAAGATAGATTGAAAATCAAAAAAAAAATTGTGAAAGCCAAGGTCTTTAATGAGTGCGAAATATTGAAAGAAATGTTTTTGAAAAATATTCTTGTTTCATGAGAAGTAAGTGATCAAGCTCAATCTTTGCAGCTTAGTTTCGGCGGATTTAGATGAAAATTTTAAAAATCTAATTGATTACCTCGCTAAGTGGGACTATCCTCACAAAAATTAAGATCATTCACGGCTTTTTTATAAATGTAGTTAATCCGTAATGAACGGCTCAAAGTCGCCCCACTTTAGTGGTGCAGGAGCCTCTGCCAATAAACAATTTGGAGCTTCCAAGGGCTAAGTGCAGTTAAAACCGTACGTGGACAAGATACTGATCTAACAAATATACTTACTAGAGTGACTTTTTGGAGGGAAAAACTTTGGCATTATTAATTTTGACACTTTGGCGCCACCTGGTGGTGAAAAGAGCTATTTCGCTATATTTTGAGAAATCGCTATATTTTTGATCAAGTGACGACCAAAATTTTTTCCCATTTTCCCATATTTATTAACCTCCAAGAAATTTCGGAACAACCCACCCTTTCTTTTTATTAGTCGATATTAATGATGGACACCCTAACTATGTGTGTGTTCTGAAACACTCTCGTGCAGGTGGAGCGGTAAGACATCTCG
>SCLH01000345.1:319063-336770 GCA_004367855.1 Oikopleura vanhoeffeni
TTTGAAATATGTATAAATAAAGTGCCTTTATTTTCGAAAATAAGATCACGTGGACTCGTGTTTGAAAATATTATTTGTTCAATAACTCTTAAATTAGCGTGTTTATTGCCCAAAAAAACAATTTCGGCCGTAATTTGATCACATTTGTTTACTTTTCACCAAAACCTTATTTCTCATTTGAAGGGTCATCGTGGATCGTCTTTTTGACTTTTTGGTTGTGATGGAGAAAAGTTGCTTAAAAACTTTTAAGGGTACCACTCACTTTTTTCAAAAAGTTGATTTCGGTGTAGATTGGGGGGTAGGTTGTCCGGCAAAAAACAGTTGGCCTGGAGAGAATTCTGACTATTAGCTATCCAATCATCCTACAAATTAATGAATACGATTGTTGATTCTCGTCGCGTTTTCATCACTCGGTTCTCCCCACATAGAGGTGCTGGCAAAGTCGAAGACGGGAGGCTCCATTTGTCTCCTTAATTAGCATATTCCGATCAATTTTCATTCATGTGTCAATTGAAGCGGGAATCTTGCAATGCGCATATAATATTTATGTGGTGGTTTCTTTGTCTGTACTTTATAAACAGTACGCAGTAGATAATCCTTAGAAATAGTGCTATTTGGCCGGGTTTGGTACCATTTTTATTCAAAATACCGCATCAGAAATTGTTTTAACTTGCTTATTCGATTGTCATACAATTTGTTATATACAATAATTTGTGACGTACATTTTTCATTCATGTCATCAAAATCTGCATTGTTATCAAAATACCTTTCAAAGATTTTGAAATCGCAGTATTTTTTAGCATGTATTTTATGCATTGTATTAATTTTTGATGACATGAATGAAAAATGTAGTCCTCACAATTATTGTTGTCGCAATGTATGAGAAATGCGAATGAAGGCATAGTTTAAAACAAATTCGGATGACCAGTTTTCGAATAAATTTGGTACGCAAAATACTCCGGTTCCTAAAATACCACTTTTCTCAGGTTATCTACTGTATTTTTATAATTCAGACAAAAACACCACAATATTTTTGCTGATTGAGAATCCGCTTCATTTGCCAGCATGAATTGAAGTGACGCGCGATATGTAATTGAGAGAAATGTTACCTCCGTTTTCGACTTGCCGCCCTTCTTTGTGGGGAACCGAATGATTGAAAAGCCGACGAGACCACTCACCAATCGTTTTTTTGAGGGTGGTTTAGTTGACTATATCAGTAGTTTCAGGCCAACTTTTTTGCGACACTACCCCTTAAGCAATTTTGGAAAAAAAACAGTACTACATTTACCAACCTTATTCCTAATATACGGTCACGTGATCATTTGGGGCTATAGTGTAATGGGAAAAAGTCTTAGAATTTTTGATCACGATGAAAGGTTTAATTTTGTATTTAAAAAATTTTGCAAAAAATAAGTACTGTAATACAGTAAAAATTTTCAAAAAAAACGCACAAACGTCATTTTGTTTCAAAGTTAGCGATAACTTTATATTGATCTTGTCATAAATGATTAAGCGTCGTTAAATGCGATTAAATGGTGTGGCAAATAGTTGGCTCAAATCGAGTACTACGAGTTAAATTGACGCGAAAATTTTCGGTTGTGCACGCATTGTTCTGAAACACGCTCGTGCAGGTGGGGGTTAATTATCACCCTATTTAATCAGAGTCGCATACCCCCTTAATGGCAGAAAAAAAACACTATAGGGTGTCTCGGGGTCGTTTATACTATCGGTCTCCGTGTTTTGAAACACATCGGCGCAGTAGCGGGTTACATATCGTAAAGTTTTACCTTTAATCCATGACCAGAAGGCGAAATAAAATATAAGCAGCAATGAATTCTGTTATCTGAAATATTTCGTCGATTTGGTCCATTTTCGTCTAGATAATACCTTTCATTTTGCGATTTTATATAATCAATTATTGGTTGGTAACAATTTGTACAATCTAATGAATCGCCAAAACCAGGAGTATCAACAATTGTTAGCCGTAATCTCACACCGAGTTCTTCGATTTCAATCGTAGATGCTTCGATCTTTACTGTTTGTTTTCTCTAATAATTAATTTTTCGAATTATTTACGAAATTTTCGTAGAAAAAATTGGTTGGATTATGAATCGTAATTTACGTTTCCATCCACCAATAATATTCCTATATCGAAGAATATGAAGTCAGGCTTTAAACCACATTCAAGGCATTATCTTTTTCGGACCAAACTGATTATTTATAGTAAATAGGGTGTCCAAACCGTTTAAATTTCGACTTTTGGAAACGACTCATCCGATTACGTTTTTAGCTCAAAATGACCAAATATATTTAGACAAAAATGACCAAATATGTTCAGAGAAAAATTTAACGAAAAAAACTAGTCCATTTCTTTAAAAACTTATAATTACAAACTTCATTATCTCGAAAGTATTTGCAAAAAAATTGTTTTTGCTAAATTTTCCTTTCGAGCCGAAATATTAATGATTCGAACACGCTATTTACTATAAAGTCACTTTGGCTGGAAAAAGGATATACAGTGGGTGACTAGACGAAGGCGATATTGGCACATTCGGCCATATCCATTATGATGCCCGGGTAACATTAAAAACTTATTCCCTATTCTTTTAACAGGCAAATAAGTTTGTAATGTTACCCGGGCATCATAATGGATATGGGAACAAAAATAATTTTTATGTTAAAAAAAAACGCGTATGCGTTCGAAATGACGTCCTATGTCAAACATTTTATTTTATAAGGAGTTTTACAATAAGTTCGAATGAAATGAATCACCAAAATGCGTATAATTTAATACTCCACCAAACGCAATCAAATTTAAGTTGAAAATAGTAAATTTGGGAAATTAAATCATTAGAATGACGTCATTCATGACGCCCACAAAGTGATTTGTAATATAAATCTCAAAAAAATTCGGCGATATTGGCACAGGAAGTATTTTAGCTAAAAATCGTGAAATTGCGTAAGTTGTTTCGGCGATATCAGGCCTCCCCCTGTATATGTGCTTTAACTAGTCAGAGGTGCTCAAATGTGTGCTTTAACTAGTTACCCACTGTACAGGATGTCCCGTTTTCACTGACAAATTCATTTCCGGGGTATATGAAATCGCGCGCGCTCATTTGGCAGGAATTATCCAAAACGAATTGCCCAATGAGCGCTCGCGATTTCTTGTTACCCCGGAAATGACATTGATAGTAAAAACGTGACATTCTGTATAATTTCTTTCAAAAGAAAAATATTTTTTTTGGACTTTTCGATATGTGATTGATTTTGTTGTATCGTGGGTTTCAAGTGGGGTCGAGAATTGAGGTGATTTGAAAACATGCTTTATAACAATTGGCTTTATAGCTGACCTCAAATCATTTCAAGTCTCATCAATTCACTTTTTGTTTCGATGCTGCTTGAAACTCACGAGGTACTTACCATTGATCTTGCGTCGTTTACATCCTTAGCATCTCTTAAATTAGTAAGAAATAATGAATCAATGAGTGTAGATTTTCCAAGACCAGATTCTCCAACAACCATAATTGTGAATTCGAATCCCTTTTTAATTGCTTTTCGGTTCATCTGATTTGGAAGATTTGCAAATCCAATAAATCCCCCAGACCCAACCTAAATATTAATTAAGGACTGAAAGGTCGCTAGAGAGCAAAAATTGGTCAAATTTCTGATTGTTGCTTGATTTTTTAGAAAAAACCTAAGACTTTAATGACCAGAAACAAATTCTCAAGATAGGCCAATAAAATCTATACAGATTTTAAACTTTTGAAATTTTTCATTTCAAATCGTCTGGGACCCAAGCAAACATCAATCTTATAACTTATAAGATGGAAAAACAAGCTAAAAATGGAAATGAAATTATTAAAAACAATTAAGGAAAACTTATTACAGCGGGGTGCGGCGTATAGTTATAGGAAAAAGATAGGGCTTTTTTTCAAACGTTCCTAGCACAAAGAAGGCGTTTTTTCACCAGATTTCAGACCAGATTCTGCCTGTCGGGGGACAATGAAAAATACATTTTGTATTAAAAAACATCTGTTCAGTTTGACCAATGAAGTGTCGGTATTTCACAGTTTAAAACATGTTTTCAATCAATAATAGTCATGATACGCCGTCTTTAACAAGTGACGGTACATATATGGACCGATTTATTATCCCTGGATACACTTATGGACTTACTTATTATAGGCAAAACCGCATCGGATCCCTTTAAGTGATATAAGCATTCTGGAGTTATCGGCTTTTTGACGTTTCCAAGAAGACATGAGGCCGTAAATGTAACATCTCAGAGTTACTCTTTTGCGGCGCATGAAGTTCAATCCACTGTTATCGCGGACCTGACATTTTCGACTGCACCAACAAAACGACCCAATGTCAAGATTTGAAAAATAAAGGTGAGAAACCCCAAAATAATTTCTATTAGAGGTTTGACTAAGAGCCCAGATTTAATTTTTCTCCATAAAACCGATTATCACAGAAAATTAAAAGTTTTATTGGCCCAAATTTTGAACTTATATAGAATTATTGATAGCAAAAGTATACAGACGACTTAAGATTATGCGGAGTTCTTATAATCACTACTTCAGGTACAGCCTACCAAAAATACCTGATCAAAACGCTACACCCACCCTATCTATTTCCCCAATTTATACGCTACCATAAAAATGCATTAAACAGGCACCCTATTAGGGGGTATCTGTACGGGTATAATTCTTAGAACTAAGTTAGCGAAACTTTCCTAAAAACTAATTCATTTGAAACCAATTGTATGGATTGTACCTTGCCTATTCAATAAATCAACTTTTAATTTCAAATTGAAACTCTTAGACATAAATTAATTTTAACCCCTCGCACAACAGTAATTGTTTTGAATGTTGTATCAATTCTACATATGTGACGTGCCCCGAACGATTATGATATTTGAGACCAATTTATCTAAACCCGCCTAATGCTTCTCCTCAAAATAAAATGGCGTATTCTATTACCCTGCCGCCACGAGGAATTATTTAAACAGATTTCTCGGTGGGATACCCTCTTTAACACCTATAGTTTTTTCGTCGGCTATGGCCGTTTAAACAAAAAGTGGACCTTGCATGGGAGTCCTTTCAGCGCAGTTTAGCAACATTTTTGTTAAATCTAGAACAACATTGTGTAAAAATACATTGATGCAAGGAAGTTATCAGGCTCAGGCTATACGCCTGATATTGCCTGTTTTTTGAAAAAAACAATCATTAGTCCTTTTTCAAGATATAATGGCTTTGATCAAAGATTAAAATTGACCTGGCAATAATGGATTGAGAATAACACGCTTATTTTTCTTATAGTAAATTTTCAATTCCAAAATAAATTTGGGTTTCATAAATATAGAAAAAAAGGGATTTTACAGGTCATTTAATTACAAACATAGTTTATGAGCTATAAATATCATTTAAAGTAGGAATATTTCACGTTCTTTGCCAGGGAACGCAACGCTTGTTCTTCAGACGAATTTTCCTAGATGTTAGAGAAACTAAAGAGGTTTTTATAGAAACTCTACCGCCCTGGTGTTGATAAAAGAAAAATTAAAAGCTTTTCTAAAATGATAAAAACCAGACAGACAAAAACTACGATGCGATTGTTTTAATTATACTCTCGAATATTGAACAATATTTTATAAATTGACAATAAAATGACAAAATTTGTTCTAGTTTAGGGTCAATGTCTGTTTTCGTAACAAAAGTGACAAAAATTTTCCGTCATGCTAAAGCTGATATGACCTTTTGACAGGTCAAACTTGTGTACAACTATGACTGTGTTTGTCTTGATGTTATATTGGTGAAACACCAAGATGTTCTTGGTGTACGGATTTCTGACACACAAAATTCAAAGAGCTCTAATATCAACTACCATATCCAGAGTTGCACAGTTTTATTAACAAGTCTAAGGATTCCATAGCCAAAAGGAGGACTTCACCAGTTTTCGCAAAAGCAAAATTTGCCTTTTTAAATCTAGATTTACTATTTTACAACAAGCTTCAGATATCAAAGGAGAGAAAAAATGTGAGCATACCACATACGTATCAAACGACCTAAATTAAACGTTCAATATGATCACAAAGCTTTCAAACTTTGTTAGCCTTAGTACTAAAGTCTAACCACCCATGCTTTCACAGCCTCTCATCTCCAATTTTTTGCTATTTTATTCTCTGCATTGCTCACGCAGTTTTCGCTCTTGTAATCATCATCATCCTTTCTGCATATTCGCGCTTTTTCAGAAATTCGTTTAAAAACCAAAAAAAAACCTTAAAAATGTTTTAAAAAAAACGAAACTAGGTCGGAAATCCAATGTTACATATCATGTGTACATTTAGAGATTTGTAACGAAAAATTAATTTATAAATCACAAAAATTCTTACTCTGACCAGTTAAGGGGTGGTATACATGTATAAACTCTAGTACTGTTTAAATGACCAATCAGCAGTGGTCTTATTTTTTTTCTTTGAAATCTTCTTTGAATTCATGTTTTTTTTTAATTTACTTTATTTCATTTTTTCGATGAAATCAAATTTATAAATCACTAAATTCTAGTCTAGAATATATGTAAATTACCTTAAATCACAAAAAAATCTTTTCTTTGACCATATTTTTTACGCAATTTTTAACTCTAGATATTGTACAAATTGACCAATCAGAGCACATTTTCCCAGAAGTTCGCGTATAGTTAGAATACGCGTATAGTCCGGGGTTTTGGGCGACGAACTTTCTAACTATACGCCGCACCCCGCTGTAATAATAAAAGTTGGTAGAATTCGGGAAAATTCGTAGATACATCAATGATGTAATATCATACATGCTCAAATTTCAAATACGAACTAAATTTGTAGTGACGGACTACATTTTAGAATCTGGGCAAAATTCGTCGATACAGTCAACGAAATAATATAAAAAATGTTATAAGTAGCTTTGACTCGGCTATGTAAAGAAAAAATTTATAAAGAAATTTTTTAATAAAGTTACTATAAATATAACATCTCTGCTAGGTTTTTAACCCGCACGCTCTCTCTCGTGTAAATTTTATCAGCTGTAAAATAAATTATGGCTTACATTTGAAAAAGTACTTTGAGTATCTAAATTATCCATCTTTGACGAATGAAAGTAATTTGAAGAATTTTTAATTTTAAAAATCTGGAAGTCTAGAAATTTCATATACGTGTAAGAAAGCCCAATAAATCACGTTTTTGGTTGCTGTTGCACGAGAGAAGAGAAAACATGATAAGTGTCCGAATTTTTAGAGCTTTAAGTGATTTTAAGGGGGTAGCGGTCGCATAAATGTACTTTTGTACTCCACTTTACCAGAATACTAAACTGCTTCGAAACTTTTGAGAATAGCCATTTGGTAGATCGATCCTTAAGGGGGTACTGGTCGCTGGTTTTATGAGGCATTTGGGGCTTTGAAAATGGCCCAAATTGATTTGGGATGATAACCAAGTGTACTACCGACCAAATAATCAAAAAAAAATTCNAAATGGCCATTTAAATTTAATTTAATAAATTGGAACAAATTTACTTCCAATGAATTATTTAATCTATCGTTTTTACCGAAAAAGTACGAAAAAAATAAGTTATTGAGATTTTCTAGATATTCTCGGAAACATTATGAGACTTTATTCTGAACTTAATATTAAACACGCGTTGACGGTCCCTCGCTCATTCGGGGTAAAATGGATGTTTCTGAGGAAACTGATATCGAAAGACCAGGTACATCTATCTGGTACTTCTATTTTTTTCCATTTTGGACAAATTGATGATTCCGAAGAGTCTGAGACGGAAAATGAATTGATGTTTCTCGATCGAGGATTTGGACCAGACCATAATTCTAACTTGTCATCAATAATCCTTGATGAAAATTTTGACCAAATGTTAGGTTCAGGAAAGACTGTCCTGTCTTAAAACCGACTTTTTGTTTTAATTTATTTATTTAGAATTAACAGTATACTGAATACTGTATTCACGATAGTAGTACTACATCACCAAGAATACTGATTTGTACGAAATCTGGATTATCATTTTTTTATTGAAAGTAAAGGCAGACATTTGCCGTAAATTACAATAAATTTTTGGTAGTTAAGAACTTTGATGAAACGATCGAGAAATTTTTTTTTGTACATTCGATGTATGCCAAATTTCATCGAATTTGAAGTTCGGACACCATTCGGGCGAAGGGCTCAAGTGTGAAAAAATTTGATTTATCGCATTTTTGAAACTCTCCTGCGAAAAAGTCACGTAAAAAAGCTCAACTAAGACTTTAAGGGGGTAGCGGTCGCAAAATGGTACTTTTGTACTCCACTTTACCAGAATACTAAACTGCTTCGAAACTTTTGAGAATAGCCATTTGGTAGATCGATCCTTAATCTACAAAAAAAAATAATCAGAATAATTTTTGGCCGACCCTGGTGACCACCATGCAGCCAATTCTAGAACACCTAATCAAAATTTTAAAATCTATCTTCTCCTAGAGCTCGCATACGATTTCACTCAAACTTGGTATGAACCGAAGGCCGAGAGAAGAAGATTTATGCTTTGCTTATTAAATTTTGAAGAAATTTGTCAGATTTTTCGAGAAATTTGTCAAATATTTAAGAAATTTGCCAAATTTTAATAAAATTTGTCAAGTTTACATGAAATTTGTCAAATTCTAATGAAATGCGTCAAGTTTTAAAGAAATTTGTTAAATAAATGAAAAAATTTGTCAAATATTGGAGGAATTTGTCAAAATTTTAGGAAAATTTGTCGAATTTTTGAAAAAATTGTTGAATTTTCAAAAAAATTGTAGAATTTTTAAAAAAATTGTAAAATTTTAATGAAATTTGTCAAATTTTAATGGAATTGGTCACAGTTTAAAGAAATTTTTTTAATTAATAAAAAAAATTTGTCAAATATTGGAGAAATTTTTCAAAGTTTGAAAAAAGTTTGAAGAAAATTTCTCAAAGTTTGAAAAAAGTTTGTCAAAGTTTCGAAAAATTTGTCGAATTTTATAGACATTTGTCGAATTAACAAGAAATTTATAAAATTTTCAATACATTTGTCACTTATTGAAAAAAAATTGTCAAATTTTCAAAGAACTTGTCAATTCTCAAGAAATTTCTCAAATTTTGAATAAATTTGCCAAATTTTTCAGAAATTTGCCAAATTTTAAAGAAATTTGTATCATTTTTCAAAAATTTGTATAATTTTTAATAAATTTGTCAAATATTTAGGAAAATTGTCAAATATTTAAGAAATTTGTCAAATTTTCCAGATTTAAAATTTTCAAATTAATTATTAATTTTTTATAAAATTCCAAAGTAAATCATCCAATCATGAAATATTTTTAAATTTTAAACAAAGGTTTAAAATTTTGGAGAAAAATTATCGAATTTTAAGAAATGATACAAATTTTAAATGAATTTTACAATTCGGATGGCATTTTAAAATACCAAACAATGGTTTCAAATCAGAAAAAATTAAGAAATTAAAAAAAAAATTGAAATTTTATTTTGATGTTAAAGAAAATTGTTAAATTTGAAAAAATATTTTATTAATTCTGGATAAAACTTTCCAATTTTTTTTCAATTTAAGAAAAAAATTTAAGAAACTTTGAAATAAAATATTAAAATTTTTTAGTTTTTGTAGAATTTTAAAGAAAATTATCCAATTATGAAATCATTTCAGATTTTCACAAAGCTTTTCAATTTTGAAGAACAAAATTTATCAAATTTGGAGAAAATTTATAAATATTTTCAAAAATGTTTAAATTTTTGTTAAAGTCCGTAAAATTTTTCAANTGTTTTTTGTTAAAAAATGTTTTCCCCAGCATATCGTCAGAGAGGAGATAGATATTCCAGTTTGGAGACGTTCATCTTTTGACAATACTGTGACTATTGGTGTCATGGTACGAAACAATTTGTAATCTTACATTATTAATGTACTTTTTTGCATGATTTAGATTAGATCCACACATCAGCATTTTCGTTTTTCTCATAAGCACTAAGTTTTCCGTATTTATCAACGTGAATATGTCAAATCAGCTATACTCAGCTCCTTAAGGGTGTGGGTGTCGCAAATTTTGACAGTTTACAAAGCTATTTTTGATAAACTAGCAGAGCTGATATCCAAAAAACTTTTGCATCTTGAAGAACAACTCTACACGGTGATTTGTAATTTAACAGATATCTGATACAATCTCACCTACGCATACACCTACGCTTTTAAAAAGCCTCCTAAAAAAACACTCAATACGCATTTTCTCCTTCAATTTTCACCATTTTTTATTATTTTTTTGTGTCAGGTTCCAGAGAATCCTCACACATAATGCAAAAGCGCCCTATCCTCGGAATTTTGTTTATGGCGGCCGAAAAACAAAAACAACAATTATTGTTTAATTTATGATGTAAATTGAGAGTGCGCTAATTTGTTTTCTTTTGACGCTACCAAGTTAAAAATTGCACCAAAATCCTTAAAGGTGTTTAAAACTACAAAAAAAATTATTTTGGTGCATTTTGTCAAATTTTTTTTCGGTTTCTTAATTTTGTCAAAATTCAAAATAAAAATGAAAAGTTGACATGGACCCCAAGAGACGCCAAATCAAAATTTCAATAAAAACTCTCTGATGTTTTGTCAAACAATGCCTGTGGTTTCAGATGCAGTATGAGACAAAACTGTATCTCCTAAACTGGTGGAGGAAATAGTTTTTGCCGCAGCCTCCCAAACTGCCCAATTCAAAGATTTAGGCTAAAAATGAAAAGTTGTCATGGCCTCCAAAAAACGCAAAATCGAAATTTCAAAAAAAATCTTTTATGTTTTGTCAAACAAGGCCTGTGCTTTCAGATGCAGTATGAGAAAAAACTGTATCTTCTCAACTGGTGGAGGAGATAGCTTTTGCCTGAGCCTCCCAAACTGACCGATTCAAACAATTTACTTTTTGTTTTTTTCGTTTTTTTTCCGCAAAAAGCAAAATTCCGAGTAAATGACAATAATGCATCATGTATGAGGCTTTTTGGAGCCTGACAAAAATAAATAATGAAAAAAGGTGAAAATTGACGAAGAAAATGCGTAATTAGCGATTTTTTAGGAGGCTTTTTAAAAGCGTAGGTGTTGGCGTATGTGAGATTGTATCAGATCACTGTTAAACCACAATTCACCGTGAAGAGTCGTTCGTCAAGATGCACAAGTTTTTGGGATATCAGCTCTGCTAGTTTATCCAAAAATAGCTTCGCAAACTGTCAAAATCAGCGACACCCACACCCTTAAGAAGTCGTTTTACAAAATGTCAATTGTTTGAACATCATTTTGACTATTTAAAGTTGATTTAGTTTGTGAAGGAAAATTTAAATATGAAAAATTTACGAAAAAAAAGGTAAAATTATGGTAATTTTAATTTTTACGGGTGATGCTTATTTCCACTTTCGCACTTTCCTAAACAAAATAAAGGCCCTCGCCAGCTTTATTTTGGAAATTCAATATAAGTCTATAAAATTGGGTTTCAATCAAGGGCCGAAAAATTATATTCTCGAATGTTGAATCAGTCAAATCAACATATTCTAGTCAGTTATATGAGCAGTTGGCGTAAGGGTTAGCGCGACTCGACGATCGTCCCGTTACCTGAGTTCGACTCCCGGACTTCTCAAACATTTTTCTATGGTGATAACCCAACAATGTTGAGATAGTCGGATTCTTCATAACAATGTTTATGGGCTTTAGAGCAGATAATCCGAATGGCTCCGCCAGGAGTTAAAACTATGAGATAGTAGGGAGGTCTGAACACCAAGGTGTATAAAAGGTTGACCTTCTTCAAATTAAGCAAATCGGTAACCAGTCCGTTACACTGAGCATTCGAGTACCGTATTCAACCTCAAGAGGAACTCACGAAGCTTAAACTGAAGTAAATCGCCTCGATTTGTTAGGCCTGTGTCACTCACTGTTATCACTCACAAAAGCTCACATCTAGCTTATGTGGAATATCAAAGTCGTTAAATAGTGGTGTGTCACCAATAGAACCTGATTAGAATCTAAGGGAGGTGTTTGGGCGAAAGGTTTCGCGTCATAATCAAGATATTCCAGTCAGTTATATGAGCAGTTGGCGTAGTGGTTAGCGCGACTCGACGATCGTCCAGTTACCTGGGTTCGACTCCCGGACTTCTCAAACATGTTTTTATGGTGATAACCCAACATATTCAGGATCTATCCGGCAATGGTCGTCAATTTATTAAAAAAAATTCAATTAAAAGACAAAGTATTTATACTCGGAGTTTTCCTTTGACAAATTTTGTTCTCAGATAATAACTTTGAAGGCTTTTTATCTGTTTTTGCGAACTTTTTGTGGATGGATACTGATTTGCTAAAGCTAATTAAAAGTGATAGAAATTCTATGTTGCGGAAAATGGAAGCCAAATCCTGATCTTCTTCCGTGTCACTAACGTGCATTCCAGCAATGGTTAAAAGACGAAACTTTTTGAGGTTATCCGGCATTTTTAAATTTATTATGGAAATTATTCCAAAAATCTCGAACAATGATAAGCAGAATGTCAGGTTCGGAGAACTAAATTCTTTACACTTTTGATGATATGCTTTAATAAAAAACGCTTAATCAAATTGAACATTGGCAATGCAAATTTCGCATATTGCCACTTCGAAAAACAATATCGAAAATCCTGCTTATGCGTCGAATATTATCACTAAGTCAAAAAATTGAGCAAATTTTCCACCTTATTCCTAAATGTTATTTTTAATGAGTGTGACAGTATATTCAAAACGAATCGTGAAATTATAAGATTTACTTGAGATCTATTGGTCTGAGATAATATTTCGGACAAATTTATTTAATATGTAACTTTCATAACTTTCAAATTTATATTTACATCAAAAAATTTTCCGTAGTTCATGCAAAAATTCACTTCCAAACGTAAACTCGGTGCTTCAGTAAGGGTCAACTGACCTAACAAAGAATCTGTTTTAAGGGAGTAGTGTGCATTGTCGTGCAAGAAAATAAACTGGACACGCTTTTTTGATTACCGTGAGTTTATTACATGTATAAATGCACAGTGTTACCGTTAACTAAACAGAAAAGTAGCTATATGAATATTGCGGGACCTTGAGGAAGGTCTCCTCCAGAAGTAGCCAACCTTTGAAGGAGATGCTGCTATCGACGGATGTTAAGCCGCTATTGTCCCACCGATAGCCCTTACCATCAGTCCCTAGGCCCAGCTGGAAACATCTTCAGCTGGGCTGAAATATCAACGTTAGTTTAACTTGCCTTTATTCATATTTTTCTCTGAGTCGCATTGCATTCGAATGAGCTCAGAAAATACTTGTTCTTCACATTATCGGTATGATTAGTCTGATCAGCATTACTCATTATGTGATAAGAATGCTTGGGTTTTAATAACACCAATAGGCTTTATATTTAAGAAAAAAAAAATTTGAGTCATAAAATATGCAGTGTCAGTGACACTGTGTCACCGAGAAGATTATCATGATGTTTTCTTGAAATTAGCAGTAGTTTCTGAAAGAAAGCTTTAAATTTGATTTCGTATCAAAACTGAATAAAACTATTTTTTCACTTGTATTCATCACACTCAAGACATGTTTAATACTGATGGTCTAGGGTAATTATATTGATATTTGAAAAAATAGGCCTTATTCAGGATAATCAAAATTAATTATATATTTTTAACTCGAAAAAATTTTTAGCGAACAAGTTTTTAACTTGTTTTTCGTAAATAATTGACAAATTCCTTGATGTAAAATTTGATAACTTAGTTTGGTCACAATTCTTCATCCTCAATAAATAAAAGGGTGAACCCTTGTGAGCATTAAAAAAACGTTCCGCCAATGCACCAAAGTCAATTAAATGGCTAAATCGACGCGGATTGACGCTGATAAAAGTGAACTCAAGGTTGTTGAAATTTAAAGTTTTTTTCGCATCAGGAAAAGTTTTTATCCTCCTATTGATTATTTGGAATCGCAGGATCATTTATTTCAGTGTATTGGAGAGCATCAGTTCTCCGGTATTTTGGATTGTTTAAAATATGCTTGAGCCAAAAGATTGGCCCTGTGCTCACAATGGTTGAAAAAATACTCATAATCTTAGTTATACTTGGTTAGTAGAGTACAGTTGTTGGAAAAAATGGCCAATAATGTTGGAGATTACAAATAATTAATGCTTTCTACATTTTTCAGGTTAACCACCGTGCAGATTGAACACGTTCGAGTGATATCGTAACTGAGATGAGTTACTGACTCGCAGAGGTTACAGTGTCTCAGAAACAAGAATTGATGCTTAACAAACTGAGTAGAGATAAAAACTTTTTTATAACATTCGACGTAAAGTTTTAAATCCCCGATAAGTGAATAATGAATTTTTCGAATACCCGATAAGTGCATTATTAATTGGAAATTGAACATTTTTTGTGCACAGTGATTATAAAAAGCTTAAAATTTTCAAGATAAGAAATTAAATTATTGTCAATAACATTTTTTAACCGCGAGGCTTAAATTTTGCTAATCACTTTGGAACAAAAAATTGATGATAAGTCTAGGAAAATCTTTTAATCGTTCATCATTTCTCATTATTACTTTTCGGTTTTTGGAACCAACTCGGCCGATTGATTTCTTGCTGAAATTAATCAGACATATTGATAACTGACATTTTTTTCAAATTGGACCGTTTTTCGATTTTTCAAAAAATATGTTTTTAAAATAGAACGTTTGGGTCTTATACACTACACATGGTAAAGAGGAGATAAATATGTAAAGACG
The DNA here is from genome assembly GCA_004367855.1 of Oikopleura vanhoeffeni. Classification (NCBI taxonomy): domain Eukaryota; kingdom Metazoa; phylum Chordata; class Appendicularia; order Copelata; family Oikopleuridae; genus Oikopleura; species Oikopleura vanhoeffeni. Next base: position 333,835 of record SCLH01000345.1, read on the forward strand.
GTTCTGATCGCAGGTGAGTTTGAAGAAAGTATATGAAAGGCGATATATTAAGACAATAAGTCGCGTGGGTCAGTCACAGTCTCCTTCACCCTTTAATTCATACAATCTTCTGAAAAAACTAACCAGTTTTTGAAAAATTCTTATTTATCTATACTGAAACAAGACAAATAACGCATAAATTAAATCAATAAGGCGACAAACGTTCTATTTCTAGTGAATAAATAGAACTCATAGTCCGATCGTAAATTCAAAGTTAGATTTTTTCTGGATTAGTTAATCTAGTTTTCAAACAAAAAAAAATGTTTGAATGAGAAAATCATCACCAATGTACTGTCTCATTGAATTATTGCGAAATTGGGAATCCGCGTTCAGATTGAATTAATTGACGTTATCTACATATTTGAGGTTACCCGCCGTTGAATTCAAAATTGAACCAGTTCAAGTGATTTTGTAAGAGTTCCTTATGATTGATCAGCGATGTGAGAGGTTAATTTTTTCGTTTGGGCATGGAATTAAAGTTGAGTTCAGCCGTCTGACCCACACATCCTTCATTTCATCAAAGAGAGTTTTTGATCACATTTAACAAATAACCGATTATTTTCTGGTTCAACTGATTCACCTGGTTCAACATGCGATGCAGGAAAAAAAATTTTTCTTGGACTTCTGAGTTCGCAATGCTGACTATAGGTTTATGGTTTGTTGTTTTTCACATATCAAAACTGATATGAACTTATAAAAATTATTAAATCGACGTTTCGCTTTTATTTCACAAGTTATGAACATGAATTATACAGTAAAATTTTGAAAAATAATATAAAAAGTTCGATGCTTTAATTAAATTGTCAACAACAAACCTAATCGTTCAACAGTTTTTTTGTTAATAATTTTCATAACGCCGTCTAAACATGAATTGAGATACCTTTCGATGAAATTTTGATAACCTCTATTAAATTGACGTTTAATTAATACGGTATGACACCTACTATTTATCCATTTATCACACTTTGATAAGAAAATGCATGTGAGAGATTTTTTTCTGATATATTTAAGCCTAGAAAAATCTCCCAACAGCATTCTCCGGAAGAATGATTCTTATTTTTCATTGATTGGTTAATTATTGGTAACTTGAAATGGTTGACAATTTTTCACTTCGACTTTCCTGCATACACATTTTTGAATTTTGAATTTTACACAAAAATTTCCGACTTCAAAAAAACAAGTCAAAGATTTCAATTTTTTTCAGTTTATATTACAGGTTGAGTAATATGCTTTTGTCCTGTTTAGGGTAAACTCGCTTCGTATACAAATATTGTGGAATGAGGTAGCGTAGAAAAATCTTAAGGCCAATCAAAAAAAGGTGGATGAGGATTTCTTATTATTTTATTGCTAATTCTAATTTTTATTCAATTTATTGAATGTATGGCTTGATTATTGATGTTTTATATCGATTTTCGATAGGAATGTGTGAAACTTGCAAAAAATAAATGAACATTTTTTAGGGGATTCCCAATGACGTTTTCACCCCTCAAAAAACACTATACTTTTAAAGGCGATAATTTTTTCCTATACAAAATAAAATATGATATTCTTCATTAAATATTATTTTTTATTGGGTAGATAGTAATTCGCAAAAATGTATTCGTTCGAAAAATCGTAAATTTCGATTTTTTTAAATATAAAAACAATTTTAACTTAAAAATCATCTTGCTCATCTTTTCATTGGTTAATTTCATCGTTAAACCCAATATTTCATGTTTTATTGTCGAAGATTATTAAAGTTGAGGCTAAAAACTCTCTTTCTATGAAAATAGTGCCTTTCTGGCAAAAACTCTAGAATAAACTATTAAGAAATTATGTTTTTGAAACTTACCATATTAAAGTTGGCACTGGAACCGATGAGCCGAAGAATTTTTACAAAAAAATTGTCTTTATATTTAAAAAATTGAAATTTTCGATTTTTCGACGATTACATTTTTGCGAATTACTATCTACCCTTTTTTATTGAGTATTTGATTTTATCGCGCCACATTGTTGAGAGTAATCGCACAAACAAAAGGTGCGGTGGAATGAATCGATTATTTGAACAATTCATTTTTAATAAAATCAATAAGAAACCAACTTAGAGCTCATTTTCAGAAGAATTTGGGTCAATTTTCTAAAAAAATGAAGTTCAAGTTTAATATATCGAAAATGATCCCTAGTGTAAGGTAGGAACAGCAAACTTTTTTGCCCGACAATAGAATTTTATATATAATATTGTAGAGCAAAAAAAGAATAAGTTTGGAAATAATTTTTCTTTAAATTTACCAGCAACATGGTTAAAAATGAAAACAATTAATGTTGTAAACTGAAAAATTGTAAAATTTTTCCAAAAACATTTAATGAAAAATAGCGATGACGCATTACCTGCCAATTTGAGCAGCTCAGAGTCGACTCAAATTATTACTGCGGTTTGCGTCTATAAGGACAGCTGGGATTTTGCAATATTATCCTTAGCTTTTGGTGCCATATTGTCCTTTTTTATTAAAATTGTTCTAAAATTTTAAAAATAACGGTGAAGAGCTGAAAACATAAGCCAAAGTTTCGAGCAGGGATGGGCGTCCGAGCTAAAATATCTGCTCGGAAAACACCGAGCAGGTCCGAGCAAACCGATCAGATCGGGTTTTTTCCGAACCGATCCGATCACGTTTTTTTCAAATCGGGTCCGAACCGATCCGATCTTCAAATTTTGAGATGTGCTTCCGAGCAGATCCGAACCGATCACATCCGATCACAAAATGTCCGATCTGATCGGATATGTGATCGGATCGGATACTTTTTGCGCACAGTGAAGCTCATAATTCAAAATTACTGCTTTAAAAGCGTTTTTTTATCATTAAATTTCATAAAAGGATTATATTATTACTGATTTCAAATTATTATGTTCAGAAAATGAC
>SCLH01000345.1:360771-393345 GCA_004367855.1 Oikopleura vanhoeffeni
ATACTTTGTAGTAGACGGTGACTTTACGTAACGGATCCGTTTCATGTATAGAACGGTGTGTAGCGAGTCACCATACCGTTCTACAGGCTACACGCTGCGTATCATGTATAAACGGTTGTGTTACCGTCCACCACAGCGTCACGCATACTACGCTGCGTGGGGTGGGGGGGGGGTGTGGGGCGGGGGTGTGGTTGGGTGGGGGTGGGTTCACGCTGGTCATCCACAGCGTCTTATGCGCATCACACGCGCGTTCATCGTCCACCGCGAGTGTTCTACGCTGACTATGGGCTTGCGTTTCTGAGTGATACACGTTGAGTCTTGTTACTGGCATATTCGTAGGTTTAGACACTACCACTGAATTAAAGATCAACTGTCAGCCAATAGGAATTGAGTTTGATCAATCAACCCCTTGGTGGCCGCTTCGAACACGAATTCACGCAGTGTGAGTTTCGTCAGCGGTCGGGTTATACTAAGATTAAGAGATTAATATTAGATATATATTGTGGATTATCTGTATACTAAAATATATAGATGTAGTTCAAATCCACATGCATATATGGTGAATCGTTGTTGCACGAGCAGGCCAAAAGCTGCAAAGCATCGAATTGATGAATGTCGGAGCTAAGGAATAGTCTGTATTCGGCATGTCGTATCATTACCGGTGGTGGTCTGAATTGAAACAAACTGTATCTCTCTCTTTGTTAGTCCGAATTCATGTCTATCATTACGTTAGTAGTTAAACTTGGAAAACAAAGCTTCAAAAATAAATAATAAGGTCAATTTCGGCAATTAAAATCAAAACTTTGCTCATAGCAGATCAGTTATGAGTAAAAAGATTTTTTAAAATAAAATAAAGATCAGAATGACTAACAAAACTTGGCTACAAATTATCAACAAATGACTGAAGTATGCATTTTAAGGGGTCATAGTCTTTTATAGAAAAAACAAGAATTATAAGGGGTCAAAGGAGATCATGTGCATTTTAGCGGACGCATTTCCAGGGGTCAGGGACTGTATCAGTTTTGTCGTCTATGATTGACGAATTCTTGAAATTTGAATCAGGATTTTTAACGTTATTTAAGTTTTTATAAAATTATATCTGAAGAAATTAAATAAGAATAAATGTGAATTTCGGTTTTTTTACAATTGCTTTCACAAGCCGTCCTCAAATATTATGTCGCTCAATAAAAGTGCGTTTGTCGGTTTAGGCTGCACTTTGCTCGTAATGACTTTCAGTGCCGTTTCATCAAAAAAATTTGCTAAAAAATCCATGTCCTAGATTATTTGTTCAGTTTTTATTTTTCAAAATCATTCAATTCAAATTAAATTTGCTTAAGTTTTTATAATTGCGTTTATCAAACAGTATAATTTGATTCTAATTTCTCATCACAAATTGAAAAATTATTTATGTTAAGTTCAAATTAGTCAATTTGTTGAATAAGTAAGTTACATGCTGTATGTATCATCATTATGATCATGCTTCAGAAATCAACCACTTTGGTCGCACCGGCAGGAAGTTAGATTTGATTCTTCGAGACCGTCGTGTCAAATTATTGCGGGACAGAATTCCGACAGAAATTCCCGCTAATAAAAATTGCTGATAGGCAGATGTGTTTTTTAAACCCTAGGTAACTACAATAGCTTGGCATTCAAAATAAACTCCGCTTAGTCACCATATTTTATTGGCGGAAATTTCCTCCACAGCAATTTTCATTTTGCAAGTAAAAAAAAGCATAAAATCACTTAAATTGAATATTTTTTCCTAATAAAATAAGAGACCTCTCATCATAGTTGCCGAACCCTCAATAATTAAGATATTTGACGCTTCCGATTCTTCGAATTGACCAGATCACTAATTTTCCGATTTTGTAAAACTGATAAAAATTCTGAAAAACCTAATGTTAATCTAAAACTATCAAATAATTTATCGCCAAAATGAATGAAGAATACTTTGACATAAATGCATATCTATCACGGTACTTTCCGGGGCTTTTATGCCACTTTGACTCAGCGGATTTACTTATTAGAATCTCATAAGTAAATCCGCTAAATCAGGTTTCGACATGACCTGATCGGATCGAACTTGATCCGATCTGGTTTTTGTCAACTTCCGATCCGACCAGGTTTTTGAAAATTGCGATCGAACAGTTTTTGAATATGCCATCCGATCAAGTTCGATCTGATCAGGTTTTTGAAAAAGCGATCCGATCAAGTTCACTCGATCAGGTTTTTTTGAAAAAATGCGATCCGATCAAGTTCGAATCGACCAGGTTTTCGATCCGATCTAATAATTTTCAATCTAGTTCGAACGAAATTTTTTATTTATTTAATTAAGGAGGTCTCTGACGCCGAAAGGTAAATGATCAACAATATATTCACAAACTTAATTCAAATTGTGAAACACGAACACATGCAGCGCTTAATAGATATAATTTTCACATTTCGAGGCTTATTGATCAGAAAAGATCTTATATTTTCCAGTTTAAAATTCAAAATAGTTATTAGTATTTCTTGGGTTCTTTAACAGCTGATATGAGCTCTGGTTTGCTCAGCTGCTTGCATTATTTGCTTCAATGTCGAGCATTTTATGCGGTTTTTTTCTAATGAAAAATGTCCGCTGATGTGAGAAAATACTCGCTCGAGGTTGCTGCTCGCCAAGGATATATTGAAACCCTTGATAAACTGAAGTTGATTTTGTCAAATTGCAAACAGTAGTTACTCTGTTATAGAAACCCCTGAATTTTTGAGAAAAAGGTTAATATAAGAGATAAAAGGTGACTTTTATGAGTGATTGCCCGCGTGCTGATGTGTTTTATAAGCAAACATAACTTACATTTCATTTTAAAGGGAGTACTGGTCGCATTTAAAGACTCGAACATGAAATTTTCCCTAGTTTTTCTTCAAAATGAACATCTCGAAAAAGGGTAACTATAACAGATAAAGGTTAGTATGATAGGGGTCACTATAACATAGTAACTACTGTATATGATTGCATAATTAAAAAGTCTTAATTAGTTTGAAATTAAAAAAAAATTTGGTCAAAAATATATGCTTTTTGCTAATCGAAAGAGTCTCTCCGAAATAAAAAATTAAATAAGGATAAAATTTACTAATTGGTGGTATTTCTCATAATTTACTATTTGCAACGTTTGGTTTTTGTATTTTCGAAATTTTGTAAAGAGGAATTTTACAATTTCGAGAATAAAAAAGTTTAGTTAGAGTTAAGTTAATTATCGCTTTCAACTAACTCTAATGGCAACTTTCGCCAAATTTGGAAACTCCATCTTGTAATGCTCCCAGAAGGCCCGGAGCTTTCGCGTTTAGGTAACATAGCCATATTTCAATTTCACTGATACTTTATTGAATCTTTTGAAGTTTTCATCAACTAAGAATAAGTTGAATATTTTTGTAGGCTTGAATTGTTTAGTAACTAAAATTTTAATGATCTGAAAATTTACGAACATTGCTTCTACTTTCTTATATCGAAGTAAATGTATTTTTGAAGTTCTCTTTGAATGTCGTTTATCAGAGGATTTTTCGTAGCCGTTCGGATATCGCTACCAAAAACTTAATCGAACTTCCCAGTCGACTTTCCTGGTGTCTTGAAATGTAACTGTCGATATCACTTTCGTCACTAAGCGCGACACATTGGTTCAAGACATCCGCTACGTCTTCCTTTTCGGGTTCATTATAAATTGAGCGCGCGACGAAGTTTATTTTTTCATCATATTCTTCCCACCCTAAAGTCTCGTTTTGAGTAATTTCGATGACTGCGGCCGCTTGAGAATTTATTTTTGCCTTAAGATTCTGTTAAGCTTTTTGAGCTGAATTCGAGTTGCAACGGTGAAAATTCCAAATAAACACATTTTGTTCAAATCAGGTGTTCTGCAAGGAACCATAAAAAAGTCTTGTCAGGCATGTGATTTCAAACATTTATACAAACTACCCATTTTTCAAAATGCATCTAAAATCGCCTTAAAAATCAAATATATTGAAATTTGAACGAATAAATTTATATAAAATAGATGAAAAGTAGGTAAAAATATATGCAAAAGTTCTGTTTAGAATGCGAACTTGATTATTTTAAAAATATTATTTAACTATTGCCTATGATTTTACCTTAGGCGTCAGGGTTTTGTTGAAAAATTTGCTCAAAAACTGTTGAAAGTACGCCCGACTTAATTTCTAGTAAAAATTAATTTTTGGGGTGATCAATTTCTCATGAATTATCCGAAGCTGTCCATAAAATTTTATGCTGCAATTCTGGTACAAATTCTCCAGTTTGCTAATTTGCTCCCGAACTCTCAAATATTTCCAGTGATTCGAGCATCATGGGAAGAAACTCATGGCAGGCTTCAACAAAATTTAAATCCAGATTAAAATTATCAATAGGTGTTAATTCGAAATTTGATTTTATTTCCGGTATTCGATGTTTGATCTGCATAATCTTTCTTGTTTCCTTGGCAAAAGTGCGAAATCATGTGGTTAAAAATTTCTACAAAGATTTAAAATTTTGTTTTGTCGGAAAATTTAGTTAAAAAATTGGAATTTTTGTTCATTTCACACTAATTTCAAATTCACACAAAATTTTTTATTTATACAGCGTGAGTCTTTTCGATTTCTCCGTTTTTTTACCCAGGCGGGTAGACAGCCAAAATTGCCTATACTTTGCTTAAGATTTTGGCTGTCTAGCAGCCTGGGTAAAAAACGGAGAAATCGAAAAGACTCACGCTGTAAACGGAAACTTTATTTAGATAAAAATCAAGTTTTACACAAAAATTTTAGTTTTGCACAATGTTTATTATGGTTGAACAAAATTTTTGTACAAAAAAACTAATGTCGGACAAAACTTTCTATTTTACACAAAACGGAAATTAACCGCAATTCTTGAAAATTTTCAGATATTGACCCAATTTTTACTCTTTTCAGTGTTAATTATTTAGAGTATCATACGTGCTTTGCGTGCTGCTTGAGACAATAATCTGCAAATACTCTTATCAGGGGTATTCGAATATGTGCTACGACTAGTCAGGGTTGCTCAAAAATGTTTGCTTCAACTAGTCATATGTGCTTAACCTCCTCACACCTAAACGCCATTCGGGGAATCAAGATTTCCTAAATCCTTAAAACGAGATAGAAATAACAATTCCACGGACTTTTAATAAAATGTGTTATAGAGTTCAAGATTTTTTGTCTGGTAAAGGTTTTAAAAATTTGATACGACTAGCAGTTCAAAAGAAATTTTATCCTATTTTTTTTAGGATTTTCGCCTGATTATCGTAAAAAAATTCAAGCGTAAATACGACACATAATATCAAAATTCTTAGGAGACTCAGATTCAGGAAATTACTTAAGGCTGCTCCTGGTTCTATTATTTTTTTTCTCTGGTTTTTATTGGGAGTTTTATTTTTTCTCAAGTCATTTCTCTATAAACTCAAAAAATAAAAAACACTTAATTGCGCGAATAATTATTTTTGAAAGAAATCAGTTTGATTTTAAGTTAGAATTCGATGCAAAGCAACACAAAGCACAGCTGAAGCTTGATATCATGCATAGTAATCAAGCTTACAGCTGACCACAATACTCAGTTTGTCCTTACTTTAGTGGCTGAATATCTTTGTCGAATAAATGTATTTTATCCTCAAAAACAGGTTGCTTACAATTTTCGAAATGTATTTTTTCGGCACGGGACAAAAAGGTGTTATCGTGTTGTAGACTAATGGAGAGAGATTTCAAACAGAGAACAGATTCAGAAAGCCAAGGTTTGAGTCATTTATATATAATGTGCGAATCACTCTGGAAAAATTGTTTTTTGAAAAAATAAAGTTTATTTTTAGGGCGTATCGATCAAAGATCATTAAATTTTGGAAATTATTTAAATATTCTCCAATATCCCGTGATGAGCCTTCAAAGTTCGGGTCAAAAACTATTTGTATTCAATTTGTTTCTGATTTTAGTGCGTGCATTTTGGCTCGAAGGGATACAAAAACTTATTTTTAAGACGATTGAGATGAGCTATTCAAAATCAGAGATCATATTTGAATAGACAGTGTTCTACTTAATCTTTTGTAATTCATATGTGGTTTTGAAAAATGTATGGTTTTCCGATGAAGCACCTGAAACTAAACCCTTATTTTCTCTTGCATTTATTGAGCAAACAGAATTGAAATTTAAAAAAAAATTGACCTTCAATTTGAATCTATCCTTGATCTCGGGTCAATAAAAATTATGAATATTCTATCGCATTTAATATCTCCGCAATAACCGCTCAAAGTGGCGTCCCAGAATGGCGTTTTGGGTGTGAGGGGAATTTAAATGGTTTTGGTGTGAGGGGGTTAACTAGTCTTGGGTTTCACAAGTCACCAACTGATAAAAAACTGATACTTAAATAATTTTTGTTATTTCAGAAAAAAATGATCCGATTGTGACCAATTTATCACTATTATATTATTAAATACGATATGATAGACGTTTCGCTTTTATTGCATCATCAGTATGTTTTTTGGACTAACAGTTTAGAAAGTAGGACCAGTCTTTTATGCTGAAAAAGTGCGCGTTTGAAAAAATCAAAGTGATCACAATTTACAGGTGGGCAAAAACAGATTTTTGGATATATGAAAGTGCGCGAAAAAAGGTATGCAATCTGCGTTTTAACAGACAAAAATTGGTTTGTTTTATAAAATTGTTTGGTGGGCGAAAGTTGATTTATTTTAAAAAATTATTATATTATTCACTAGATATTTGTGCTGAAATTGAGCTTGCGAAAAATTTAATGGATGAGTCGTTTTAAGAAGCCGATTTCATAAATTCCAGAGAAATGCAGTCAATTTTCGAAAAATTTAGAAAAGTGCGGTCAATTTCCGAAAATGTTCGAAAATTGCGGTCAAATTTCAAACAATTTCGAAAATTGCGTTGTCGTTCAATTTAAAAGAGAGCGTTTAATTGCGAATAATTATTGATTGAAATGCTAATTTTTCAAATTTTTAAAAGACAGGTTTTGCACAGAAAAGGCCCCCTCATCGCACCAGATTTTTCTGTTGTTTTTGCCACTTGGATCATTTGGATTTCTGAAAAACAAATGCATTTCCTTCAATGATTCATCTTCCATGCAGATTCCACACATAATTTGAGGCGGATTGTTTGATTTAGTGGCATCAATGCTCGCTACAAAATTTTTTGCTTCAGTAGCCAATTTTATGGAATGAGGGGGTTTTTCTTCCACCAGCTTTCGCAGCATTAGTTAATTTGTTTTCCGAAACAAAATTTCCAATAAGGCTCAAATTGATCCCAGTTGCTGTGCGTTTTTGAATTTTGGCTTCTTAGTTCCCATTGGACAAGAATATTGTAAAAGTTTTCATCTCATTCATCTTATTCTTTGCGGTTCATTCTTCACAAATTACTCGCTGAGACAATTTGATTATTTACATTAAATTAATTTTTTGTTATAATTTTATAAACACTTTTGGGCATATATACCCGTGAAAAATCAAGCACGCCCCTAGAAAAAGTGCATAAATTTTTAGTTCACCTTTATGATACACCTATCTGATGCGTTTTCAAACAGTTGGTCTCTCACTGCGGCGCTCAGTCGAAAACTTTAGATCACAGGTCCAATAATTTCGTCTTCATAATTCTGAGCCGATAACCCCCTTATATATTATGATAAAAGCATAATCAGATAATTGCGATGACTGTAAATTATAGGGCGGCATCGTTTAATTTCTGGCAAGCCCGTAAAACAAATTGAGTCCAGGAACCCCCTAAATGAAAAAACATATTTTTTATTTGATTTAGATCGAGAAATACTTGATCGGATCGTTCTTTTGTTGATCCGATCGGGTTTTTGAAATCTGTAATCCGATCAAATTCCATCTGATCAGGTTTTTAAAATTTGCGATCCGATCAAGTTCGATCCGATCAGGTTTTTCAAAAGTTATGCCAACTCCTGTATTAGATAGCTAAATTGAGCACAAATATTTGACAAAAATAAGTTGAAAAATTAATCGTCCGAATCAGACCATTGTTTCCAATTCTTTAACAAAAAGTGATTATTAAAAAATTTCAGTAATCTCAGAAAAAAATCTTAAATCATACAATTCGGACTATAATTCAATTATATTTTTTACTAGGTATTTTGTTCAGTTTGGGCCATCTAAGAACTTAATCGGATGAGTCGTTTTTAAAAGCCAAATTATATGAAATGTTTGGCTGAAAAGTGGCAGAAAAACTCCAGTAAGTACCTCAATATATCAGGTCATTTTGGAAGATATAACGTTAGTTCCAAGAGCAACATTAACTTCCGCAATAACACAAATGCCATTTTATACCCAAATCGTGTATCATTATGACCTAAGGTCATTGACCTTATCACATTTAAATCAATACTCATTTCATTTCGAAATTTCATGAATGCGCTGTGATTCTGAAAACATAATTAAGATAACTTTTATTAGTGGTCATTTAGGTGAATCAAAACACAACGTGGCCAGATGTTTTGTGTGAGATAATTTTCAAAGCATTTTAATTTCATATTCGACCGTTTTTTCTATTTTCTGGACCCGTACTTTGCTTTCAATTAAAAACGATTACAAACTTTTGTATAATTGTTCGTTGCAAATTAAACGTCTTTTCCGGCCGCGCCCAATCAGTCAGGTGAGTCTCAAATAAAATAAGATATTAATTTAATCGGCGGAATTGTAAACGAATGGTTTGAATGTCAATAAGTTGAACTAGTCATTTTGCAATATATATTTTCGTGAAATTTCTTGGAAACTTTTTTTTGTTGTTTCATGGTAATGCGTCGCGAATGCTTTTCAAATTTCGAAGCTTCATGATCAAATACAAGTTCTTGATATTTGCTTGCATTTGACACATTTCCCGCGAAGTTTCAACAAATAAGTAAACCGTGAGAGTTTTATGATAAAAATTTTGCCGAATTATCCGGAAAATTCGTGTTCTTACGGCGATACAGGCTTACATTGCTATTTTGTGAAGGTCAGATTGAAATAAATAGGATTCCGACTATCTTTTATCACAATTTTTGACGCAAATTAAAATTAAATTTCGAAACATTTTTCAGACATCAAACTGCCAACATTCGCCAAATTAATTAAGAACACGGTTTTTTCGCTGAACAAAACTTCATACAAATTGTAAAAAAGTAAACGAAACAGCTTGTTTAACGATTTAATCGAACCCACAACAACCTGTCTAAACTGCCTAGAGTGTAAGGAAGCTATATGTAGTATGGGCAAGTAGCAGAAACATCATTTCTTTGGAATTATTTTGTAAACAAGTTTCCACGGAAAATTCTAATTGGAAGTACTAGTTTTTTTAACATTGATACATCCCTATTTTTGTTGTACTGTAAATAAATGGCATTCAATTTGTAGTAAAGAATCGGTTAAGACCAGCCTATATCTGGGCTATTGCGACATTCTCGCAAAAAATCTTGTTCTGTGTTGAAATTAAATAATAAGAGACAAAATACGCCGCTGAATTGGCTCAGCAAAATTTAACAGTTTTTCGATACATGGTCATAGTATTTGTTTAATTTTTTATATACTTATGAGGATTGTGGGTGCAGTAGTAATTTTCAACCCCGGTCGTAAATTCGGTTTTATTTTTTTTGTATCCGACCATTCAGCACACATTTAAGCGATTGCAAGAGTAAAAGAAAATTATTATCGGTTACCTTGTTCTAGGATATCGAATTTAGTTGCACAACAAAATATAATATATTTTAAGTTCAAAACAAAAAATAGTGTCAAGTTACATACAAATAAGCTCACAACATAAGTTCCACTAAATGAAAGTATTCCAATAAAGAAATTGTTAAGTATTTTGCTCCTTTTTGTATATTTCAATTTTTAACCTAATTAATTTTATTATGGCGCGCAGTAGATCTGCAAAAAATAGTGATTGCGATAATTCTGAAAAAAATTATTCTTATTCAGAGCACATATAAATTTTATTGAGAGAATCGAGAATTTTATATGTAAAAGAGAAAAAGATCGCATGTACCATTCGTGGGGTATTCGAATGTTTTTTTTAAATTAACATTTAGTCTTTTTTTGATCAAGATGAATTCTTCAAAAAAAAGCAAATACAATTGTAAAGATTTTTTTGACAAATAATTTCGGCATAATGCTTTTTTCAGATATGTGGATATGACGTCAAACACCAATGAAGAGAAAACGCAGCTATGAGGGTTTTTTTCTTTTTGACGGTTGGTTTTCAAATATTTTTAGAAACTATTCAATTTCATAATTTTCAAGGTTTCAAACTACATTATTATATAGTCTATATACAATTGAAAAAATACATGTCCACTTAATTCTCACAAAACATTTTGAGTTTACAAATTGGCTTATTTTTCCAAGCACAAATTGTTATGAAAATCATTATGATGAAAGCACCCACAATCTCCTTAACTTAAATTAAAAGGGTGTGGGTGTCGCTGATTTTGATCTTTAACGAAGCTATTTTTGGATAAACTAGCAGAGCTTATATTCCAAAAATTTTTGCATCTGGAAGAATAACTTTTCACGGTGATTTGTTATTTCATAATCCTCTGATACAATCCCATCTTCGCCGACACCTACGCTTTTAAAAAGCCTCCTTCAAAACGTATCTTTTCCTTCAATTTTCACCATTTTTTTGTTTTCGTGGCAAGCTCCAGAAAAGCCTCACACATTGGCGTACAAAAACGCGAAAAAACATAAAGTAAAATTTTGTAATGCTCAGTTTGGGAGGCTCAGTCAAATAGTGGTTATTTTTTCGTTTTTATTCATAGATTACATAAAATTAATCAGAAAAAATTGTGGACGGAAAATGCTTAAAATTTTCATAATGCTATAAATTTTTGCGAAAATTTTACGAATTATAAAATAAAAGTTTGAACTCAAATCGTTCCTTAAATAGATTAAAAATGATTTAAATGTGCTGATACACATTTATTGTGGTTCAGCTAACGATAATAAGCACAAAAAAATAAACCAACTAATTATTTTCGTAAATTAAATTGACGCCAGTCTGCCACATCGCTGCTCCCCCCTTAAACGGGAATGTTTTTTCTAAATATTTTACTTAATTTTTTAATAATTACAGTATTAATAATACTGCCTTGATAACTAAAAGACCATGTGTTTGCCAACAAATGAATTAATCAAGATAACTTGCGGTCAATTTCCGAGTTAGTCAAATTCTTTGGACAATCCTACTAATTAAATATTGTTAAACCAGTTTGAATTGCAATTAAAGCTCATCAATTATAAAGAAATTAGCGTCTGATAAATTCCTTCTAAATTTTTACTTCGATTTTTGCAAGAAACCAAGTTATAATTCAATGGTCTGTTTTTCAGTGTCGTCCAGAGAATCTGACTCAGTGTGAATTTGAAATTTTGTGTCATTATTGGTTTTTTTCACCTGGTTCACCATTTTGTGATTTGGTAAAATGGACAATTAACACGGAGCATATTTCGAAAAAAAACTCTTTATTAAACAAGTCTGGCAATTTGTATAAATTAAACTTAGAAAATTTTTTTATTCTAGAATTGCTTTTCAAGGTAGGGATATCCCTTTAGCACTTTTTGGTTAGAATGCGTAGCCACAACGTAGGGATATCCCTTTAGCACTTTTTGGTTAGAATGCGTAGCCACAACGTTAAAATCACACGTTAAAAGAAGTAGTTGCTAAGCATCCTAACCAAAAAGTGATAAAGGGATATGGCCCATATCCCTTTAGCATGTCCCCGGGATTATCATGGATATCATATGGGTTCACAAATTATAACTGAATCGTTTCTACAATAAATGCTCAACAAAAACGGATGGTATCTAGTCTAGTCAGTTTTTTTGGAAATATAATTCTTTGACACGAAAAAATGACACATAGACTATGTGTCATTTTTCTCGCATTAAAATTTTTTTTCAGATTTTGAAATTTTTAACTCCCTCGCGGATAAAGGGTGTTATATTCAAAACAACTTTCTGCGGAAGCTTTAACGTTTTCAAGAATGTGAAAAATGAAGCAATTGAAAATAAACACCGGTTAAGAGGTTACCTTATGAATATTTTTAAAAAATCACCGGATCAGCTTCAAAGTTGTATTAAAGAACGCAAAATTAAATTTGACTTTTTAAACGATGATGGTCTCTCAAAGAACTTAACAAATTGAACTAATTTTGAAACGAAAATGATCGGAAAATGTTTTGATGACGATCAAAAAACAAAAAATTCAATTCTATGAACCAGACTTATGGTATCCTCTCCAGAGGGGGTTAAATAAAAATAGATCGTTGCTAATCATATCTATAGGGGCCGAAATTAGAACGGGATATTATTGCATCGTTTCTACAGTGCCGTAAATTGAAATCTGATCGAACCGTATCTAGGCGGTCAAATAAAAATGAGATAGAATTTTGCCGATCCCTGCTTTTGGGAGCCTTCGAAGGGCTCTGATGTTAAAAAAAAATTTTAAGTGATCATACCAGGCTTATTCAAAATTAAGTAAGAGATTCAGATATTGAAACATAGGGATATTTGAAAACAGATATTGAAAACATTTCAAGAATACGTCTTATTTTTTGGAGAAAATTCGTGAAAAACAAGTTCTCTATGTGCTTAACCCTTGGAATCATAAAGCCGATATATCGGCTCAAGCCTACCTCAAACTTTCTAAAAGGGCAAAAAATGTCACAGAATTGTTTCTTCCAGATACATTATAAACAATTTTCATTGATTCCGAATAAAATACTCGTTTTTCTTTGGGTATTTGGTTCGAATATTACGGAAAGTTGATTTTTTCAGATTTTCGTCGAAGTTTTACTTCCGGGAAAATCAATTCGAAACAAGACATCAAATACGAATGTGAGATTAGCCAGTTAAAAAAAAGGGTTTTAAACAAAACACTTAACAGTTAAATTTATGCGTTTCTTGGGACAGATCTTTTTTTTGGAAGTGAAATTCAAAATTTTCAATTTAAGTTTTCCATGAAGAAAATTATTTATTATTTAATTTAATCAATCTAAAATTGTCCGCACTGTTACTTGAATACTATAAAAAATTAAAAATGATAATGAAACGTGTATATATCTGCTTCGTTATGGAAAATGAGCCATTTTTCAAAGAAATTTGTGATTTTCTCATCGTTTTTTTTGACTATCATAAAAATAACTTTTGATTGATGACATTAATATCTTATCAAATTAATACTTGTGCGTTGGTACTCAACTTAAGATGAAAATTATAGAATTTGAATTGCTTGATGAGAAAAAATAACTTTTCAGCTTCCTATCGCAAAAGTAATTGGAGTTTCAACTACCTTGAGCTTTCTGTTGACAACGTCCAAAGTAGAGCCTATATATCGGCTCTGGTGCCGCGGCGGAACTATTTTTTTGTGATTCCAGGGGTTAACCACCTCACACCCAGAAAAAGAACTTCGCCTCACACCCAAACGCCGATCTAAAGGCAATATTTTGAGCGCTTATCACGGGAAAACTGCTAAAGATATCAATTAACTTATTTTTCACTGATTGAGATCAAGGATAAAATTAAGTATATAACACATAACATTTTTAAATTTTGAAGTCTGTGAGCTCGATAACTGCCAGAGAAAAGAGAGGTTCACTCACTTTGTCTTAATTGAAAAACCATACAGTTTTTACAATGACATATAAGTTACAAATTTACAAGTGTAACTCCAGCTATTATAACTTGTCTCAAATTTGTAATATAATATCTTGATAGTTTACAAAACAATTATTCACATCGCCGCGCGTCCAGAAATCATGCAGGCAAAATGTGAAAAATTTTGCTAATCATCTGATAATCATCAAAATCAGTGCCACCTTATGTTCTACACTTGATTTATTTGTCTTTGTCGGCTTATTTTGGTTAAATGCCGTTCAATTTATTTTAAAAAATAATTTTTTGAAAATTTTTATTTATTTTTTTGAGTTTCATAAAAATCACTTGTGAAAAAATTATTCTTCGATATAGAGACTGCAAAATGCTATGAACTTATATCAAAAAAATCCTAAATACTTTTCCTAGATATTGGCTTTCTTTGAATTTCGACTGTATGTATCGTTTTCACACAATTAATTTTTTAAGAAATTTTGGCGAAAATCCTAAAAAAATAGGAAAGAAGATCTTTCGAACGGCTGATCGTAGAAATTTCAACAATATTTTTGAAATAAAATGCAAACTTTATGACGCATTTGAATTGTAGGTCTGTGACGGTGTTATTTCGCGCCGTTTTGGGCCCCCGAAATTTTTTTTGCCTTTAGATAGTCAAAGGGTGTGAGGGGGTTATAGACATTAATTAAGAAATCCAAACAAGTTCTTTTACCACCATTATTGGGATGCGCAGTATGCAAATTTTTAACTTTTGAAGCGGTTGCTGTTCAAGAAAACCGAAAAAAATAATGGGCGGAATTCAAAATAAATTTTTTTAAATCCGATTTTTACTGGTTTAAATGCCGGTGATTTGTTAAAATTGGGGCGTGTGATGTGGAGGGTTCTGATAGTTTTTTGTTGTAGCTTTTTCCCTGTTCCCCCAAAAATTTGACACAATTTGACAGAAAATTAGACCGGGGAAGAGCGGGGAGAGATTCCATTTGTTTCGCTGACCAAAATCATACTTTACAAAAAATATTATTTCTTCAAACACACAGTGGTACATGTCAAGGTTGAAAGTCAACCGTTAACAACAAGTTAACTACACGTGTACGTGCGATCATTTTAAAACACAAAATGGCCACGGGCAGCCTCTTGAACAAGAATTGGATATTTCATGTCGGAAACCAAACTACATATGTCACAAATATAACATGTCGTATTTTTTGGGTGAAATCATGTTTCGACGGATGTTTTTCGAAGAAAATTTACCGTTTAACAAACCTGCATTAAACTTTGAAAAATGATTTGATTTAAAAGTTATTATATTTCTGTGAAACAAATCAATTTCTTTATATTTCGGATAATAATTTAAATAGTAATTTTTGCAAGAAAATTTATTGCAAAAACATTTTGTTTTTCACGTCAATTTTCAAAACTCAGCTTAACCCGTGTGAGCACAGAAAAAAAAGTTCCGCCAAGGCACCGAAGCCTTTATAAAGGCTTTTTTCAAGCGCGTATTACAGAAAGCCCAAGGTAGTTAGAGTTTCATTTTTTTNCCCCCTATAAAAGCAGATTAGTACACTTCTGATATTATTTCTGGGTCGATATACTAATCAAGTGACTCTGTGGACAATATTTAATTGCTCGAATTAATTTTTTAATAATTAAAATATTTTCGTGAAATACTTAAAATCGAAAATTTTGAAATATCACTTCTGAAAAAAATATATGTTCCTGTAATCCAATTAATCTTTGTTTTGAGTGTCAACCATGGACAAGACACTTTCCTAAAAACTGGCTAATTTCAAATTTCAATTGACGCAATAGGTCGCATTTAATTTCTTTAGAAGTAAAAGATTGGAAAAAAATCTCAGAAAATCAACCCTCCGTAAAATTTGAACAAAATTTAAAAAAAAAGTCATTTTTTTGACATCCGTGCAAAATTCTTTATAATTTATTCGAAGAAGACAATTTCACGCTGTTATTTTTGTATATTTTAGATGATTTTAAATTTGCAAACACCTTTATAAAGGTGCTGTGCTCACACGGGTTGAAATGAAATAATTGCTGAATTAAGAAAAAACACAAATGAACAATTCACTTTTCATAGTTGCGAAAAGTGTAAGGTCATAGACATCTAAACTAAAAACTTCAGTTTATTTTGTTGAACAAATTAAATTATTATTATTTAAGATTCATTTTGATTTAATCAATGGTCCGACAATCGAAATTTTTTTGTCAATTCATTTTGTTTTTATTTGGTTTTCGTGACAATAATTTAACATGCAACTAAAAGATTTCTGAACAAAAAAATGAAAAAAACATAATCGGATCAATTTTTTCCAATAACTTATGTTTAAACAGTGTGGGAAATGCCCACTGGGCATACCATATGATTCAAATTGATTGTTACGGAAAAAACAGGCGGTTATTGTTTCTCCTCACAACACCAACTGAAAAAGCGATCTTGAGTCCGAAAATAGGGCCCATTTTCAGTAAATCAAGCCAAAATTTGAGAATAATTAAGGGAGTACTGGTCGCATTTTAAGACCACAAACAGGGTTTTTAGCGTCGCCTCAATAAAATACTAGGAACAGCACGAACACATGGATTTCAGTTCAGGGATAATCGAACATTAATCTCTTACACAAAACAAATCTTTTTCACAAAACAAATCGGAGGCCTCTGATTGGCCGACCAATCAGGAACGACTTTTCAAAAGTGGAAATATTTTCATTTAAAAAGCCTACTCCTCCCTGAGTTTTGAAGATAGAGAATATTTTTAGATTCGTTTCACTTATACATATTTCATTCGGCGCTTAAATGAGCAAAAACTGTTTTATGGCGTTATTTTTAGTGCCTCGGGGAAAATACTACTCCTCCCTGGATTTTAAGGGCAGGAACCTTAAACTGGTATGAATACGGTCCTAAAGGATACGGGCAGAGCTTCGAGGTCCACAATTTCCATTTTTGTACCTTGTTTTTTTTGGAAACAGTGATTCAAATTCACAGAAATTTCCAAAATTTGAATAAATGAAAAAAATATTTCCTCAAATCGCGATAAAAATACTTTTTTCATGACAATTGAAAATAAATAGACTTCTTATCATCTAATTTTTCTCCATATTTTCAATAAAAAATATTTTAAAGATAATCTAGAAAATTTCATGTCCGAGTCTCTGTATGCGACCAGTAGTCCCTTAAGAAAAAGTTGGCCCTCTTCCCGGATTTAAGATATAACTGCTGATATTAACTACTGAGCCACTTTGGTTGGGAAAAGAATATTGTTTGTTCATCTATTATTTTCTAAGGTCAATTATTCTTGTCAAAAATTGACAAAATAAAAAAAAAATAAAAAAAAAGGGAATAATATTGACCGTCAAAAGTACCAAGTTTCGGAATTGTATTCTTGGCTCGATTTTTTTTTCTCATTTTCAGCTATACAAATGATGAAAAGAGTAAATCCGACGTCTTTGAAAAAATTTTCAATCAAATCAATTATGCTTCAGAAATATAAATGAATTTGAACAATCTGAACCAACCGATTTAAATGAAGAATTATAAAAATCACTCGAAAACTGAAACATTTGGTCAATTTGAATTTTTTTTTGTGTTCTTCACTTTCCACTTTTATCAGCATAAGAAAGGCATTTTGATAAAAGTCGATTACACTTGGCCGATACTGTTTTTTTAAACCCCATTTGATAATTTATTTGAACTGAAATAAAGCCTATATAGCCTATATAATATAAGGCTAATAATATAGGTCAATAAGAGAATAAGCATCATTTTATTATATCTAGCCTTGTTCAAATAATCAATATTTCTGAACGTAAAAGTCATTTTAATGACATTTATTGAATTTAGGCGTTGGCGAAACGAGAGATTATCGAAATATATAGGAAAACCGTTTGTAAAAATTTTCTTATGTAAAACATTGTTTTTCCCTGAATCTCTTACGATATCAAACTATTATCGAAAGACATAAATAAACTAGGACGAATTTCATATTTGTAGTTTTTTACTTTATCTTTCGGCAAAAAGTGAGAATCATCACTTTTATTCGAAATTTCAAATCGAAATTTCTTCATGAATTTATTATGAATCGTCTCCTTTTAGATCATATTAAGTTTCAGTTGAACAAAAAGAACAGTTTGTGCTAACATTCAACAACTGTGTTATTAGAAACAAAATATACATCATAAAAATTCAGAAATTCAGGAGGGCTCAGAACAATTTTTTCAACTTTCAAAAGTTGATTTTTTATTAATCAGAAGCCTTAATTTCTCCACAATTTTCGATATTTTTCTGTTGGCCTCTGAATATTTCTGAACAAGTTGTCCTTTTTCCATAAATATGGTAGAATTTCAATGCTGAAAAACCTGTTACACCCCAGAGTCGATCAAAAACGCATACTCCTTTATTTTGAAAATTATTTGAAACAGTCAGCAGAAATTGTTTATAAACCGTAATCCACAATAATTCGGTTTGTTTTTGACAAAATTACACGAATAAGTTCACTTCTTTTGTTTGATTAGATAATTCCACAGTCGATCTGATTCAGACTGATCTGACCCTTAATTTGAATTGGTAAGATAAACTTGTTATTTATTTATGGACCAAATTTATGGTTTTTGATGCAATTCACATCATTTTTTTTCAAATTTCTTCTTAATTGAGACAAAATGCCGATCCCGACAATCATTACACGGAGGTGACAATGTGTTCGTCACATAAAACACAACATGACAGAACTCAAGAAGTTATATCAGCATACAAAAATATATCTCATGCTATTTGTATTGACTTATTAATATATTTTTTTCTGCACATCGGTTTCTTATCAAAAATTATTCCTAATAATATGTTAATCTTTGAGAGGAGATACATCAAAAATAAAATCAAGATGAGATCCCGGTCGGACCGGAAATAATGAATTTTCTAATTCTTTCAAATGAATAATTTTTGGAATATATTTGAAGCATTCTTTAAATTTTTTTCATGATCATTTAAATCATTAGGAACACCGCTCAGACTTACTTAATAAAAAAACTACCGTCAGTGACCGTTTAAGGGTTACCCTTTAAGGGTGACACTTACTTAAAACCTGATTATCAATTGATAAATGGACAGGCAATACTGTGGGGGTTATACCCTGGTGCCCATATGTAAATGGAAAATTAATCTTAAATCTAAACATACAGCATCAGGGAACTGATTTAGCAACTTCAACATTGCAATTATGTGACACAAAACTTTCTGCAGCATAAAACAAACCGTATATACTGTCGCTGATTATATATTGTACTCAAAATCTTTGAATAAAGTTTTAAAATTATCGGAATAAAAAATTTATAAACTTCATAAGAGGTTAGCTGATCGAATATTATGATTTCGAATAACTAAAGAATGCATGAGTGGAACAAAATAGTTAAAATATTTTTTAGAACCCGTCAATAACAATAATTTATTCTTAAAAGTGATGAAATAATACGTGGGTAGTATGAATGAGATGGATGATTGGTTCAGCGAGGGCGTGAGAACGGTTTTTGAAGAGCGTGGGCGTTTTTGTTCTTCTCTTTTCCATGCTCGGAACTTTATCATGCGCATAGAAATTATAACGAATGAATCCGTTTCACGCTTAAAAGCAACAAAGAACAATTTTTTCAACGAGCTTCTGGTAATATATAACAACATTTCATAGGTTTCATAAATTTTTTGTTCTATTCAATTTTAAACAAAATTGACCGAGCTTAATCAGATTTAAAAAAAAATTCTGAATTTCATTTTTACCGCGTAAAAACCAAAGAATTTAATTTTTCTTCTCTGGTGATAATTTGAAGACGTCGTACTTTTCCGAAACATCTGTGTTTTATTTAATTTGAAGCAAAATTTACAGAGATTTAACAAATTTTGTGTGAATTAAGAACATATTTTTAACAGTCTTACGATGCCGCACCGGTGAGCTATCCTTCACCAGAATTAAAAAAATTAACTTGCGGTTGACAGCGAAGGTTTTAGTCTCCCGTATTTTCTTCTAATTTATTCTTATCAGCCCGTAATCGACCCTTCCAGTCCAGCTTAAGGAGGGGGCTATTTTCCCCAGCAATTCCAACATTCTACATCCACAACCATCTAAAGGGGGTAGCAGCGATGTGGCAGGTTGGTTCATTTTATCAGAGTGATTCATGAAAAAAAAAGTGAAATTTTTTTTAAAATTTTTGTCTTCAATAAATGTGTTCATTCTTGCAAACGTTTATATTTTAAATTTCTCAACACTCTTAAGGGGATTGTGGGTGCTTCCAGTGGGTGCTCCCAGCTGGGGGAAAATAAGGCGTTTTTAAAACTCAACTATCTTTTGTGAGAATTGAGTGAACGTTTATTTTTTCAATTGTATATTGTAGTCCGTAACCTTGAGAAGTCAAAAATTGTTTCATTTCTAGAAAATATTATCACATCAACCTTTAAATGCATAAAACCTAATTGCTGATATTTTTTTTATTGAAGTATACCGTCATATCCACGTATCCAAAAATCACAGTATGCCGATCTTATTGATCAAACAAAAATTCTCTACAATTGCAACCAAGCATATTCTATAAATTCATCTTAATTCGCCGAAAAATTATTTTAAAATTCCTTGCTATAGTTAAATATAGGCAAAATGGATTATTTTACAAAAAAAAGTATACCTCACGACGCACATGCGATTTTTTTTCTTATTCAAATCCTTCTCTTTATCATATAAAATTTGAACCAAGCAAATTTTAATATTTTTTTTATATTTCTCGCAATCACTATTTCATGCTGATTTAATGCGCGCCATTATATATGATTAGGCTAAAAATTAAAATATTGAAAAGCGCAAAAATCTGAACAACTATCATATTGAAATACTTTCATTTAGCGTTACTTTTTCTTGCGAATTGTTTTTTTATTCTGAAATGATAACCATATCTAGAATTATTTCCGTTTTATGCAAGTCGAAAGATATTTTTGGAAATTTTCTAGAATATGGTCAAAAGTTTCCAATTTTATTTTGGTCTGAATCTCTGTGAAAATTGATCACTAATGGGTGTATTTTGTTTTTTGATCATCTGTTCATTATTCGGCCATTACAGTTAGCAAGCGATTTCAATGTTCTAGAAAAAATATCCAGAAATAATTTGGTGTTTTTTTAATTGCAAACGATTCCCGAGGTGCTGAATGGTCAGGTGCAATTGAAAAATACCGAATTTGCGACCGTGGTCGAAAAAAACTACTGCACCAACAATCCCCTAAGTATCTGTAAAAAATATCAAAAACCACTTTTCATTACAACTCCATTTCCAACTTGACCCGATGTGGGATTTTTTTAAAAGGCGATATTTATAAACTTCAGACATTTTCGGGTGTAATGCACTCATAAGTGGGAAAATCATTATCCACATGAAAAGTTGCTCAAATATGAAAGTTTTCTTTCCATGAAAAAAAGGGAGAAACAGCTCTTTAGGAAAAAAATTGACCTTGAATTGAGTTTAAATATACAAAAATGATCTGACTTTAAAAAGTAAAGTAACCAATTACACCCGCAATCTTATATAGATTTTTTGCAAAGAATAAAATTTTCATAAATTGCGTGCCAAATTGCACACACCGGTTTCACAAGCAAGTGATGTAAATTTTATCAGTAGTTCAGAAACAATATTCGCTTGACTTTTCCATCGATTGAAATACGGAAATCATATAGATACTATAAAATTTCACATGTGATTTGGCTTTATTTTTTAAGGAGATTTCAACTAATCATATAAATTTTTGGACCTGATTTGCGTAAAATTTTCATAATATTTCTAAAAAGTCGACAACAAAATGACGAGTAAACATTTCTTGATTTTTCAAGCTGCAGTCAGAAAATATGTAAACTTGCAGGAAAAAAATAAAAGTGGCTTTTTTTTCGTTTTTATTAACAGATTCCAAAGAATTAATCAGATAAAAATTTGGACGAAAAATGTTTAAAATTTTCATAATGGTTAGAATTTTTTCGAAAATTTTACAAATTATAAAATAAAAGTTTGAACTCAAATCGTTCCTTAAATAGATTGAAAAATAATTTTACTGAGCTGATACACATTTATTTTGGTTCAGCTAACGATAATAAGCACAAAAAAATAAACCAACTAATTATTTTCGTTAACTAAATTGACGTCAGTCTGCCACATTGCTGCTTCCCCCTTAATGCTTCTCGAAAGTTTTTGAATAAAAACTGTGAAAAGGGTAACATCACTGTTTTCATTTCAACGTTTCAGACATAAAACAAGCCCTTGAAAAATCACTAACTTGTCCTTAATAAATCAAGAATGTTCCTTCAAATTCAAAATTCTGGTTTGCTGGAATTAAGTCAAATTTTTATTCGAGTGTTTATACAAAACTTCTCAATTAGCATTTATTTGTGAAACGTGGACTTGGCCAGAAAACAAGCAAAAAACCAGGACCTTACTTGCTAATTTGTCGTACACCTTAATTATTGTGTTAACAGAGTACAAAAAGATGATTTGCCTTTTTATGATCTGGCGGGATTTGAGGCAGAATCTCAAAAGATGAATTTGTTAAAGTTCTGACGAATCAAAGATAGGCATTTGGTAACATATTTGATAGGCGGAGTAGTTAATCAAAGAAACTAATAGATGACTAATAATGGGTTTGAAACTTTAAGATAAATCGGGAATGAATTTTTTCCAGAATTTTGAACAATTAGCTTAATTTGACTTCAATTTTCATTTGTCTATAATTTTCGTCAACTATTTGGTTTCATGGTTTGAAACTAAACTCACGGTTTTGACGTTATTGTTTATAAGCTTTTATTATGAAATTTGAGTCAACAACTAATTTTTTCCATACGAATTTTCTGGTTTGCCAATAAAGAAACTACTTTAAGTTGGTGAAGACGCTATGTTGGTGTTGAACGGACGGAGACTGGAGTTAAAAATAGTAAAAAGGTAATATGTACGTTTTTTGATCAAAATTTTTTTGTTTTATTATAATTAATATATCGCATTTCACTTTGTGCTGAATGTACGAATCAAATTTTTATCACGTTCAATTGATCACATTTAAGCGCATAAATCAATTGGTCAGAGTTAAATTCTTAATTAAATTAAGCAGTGTTCGGTAGCTCAAAAATTTATAAGATTGTACAAGGTATGCACATGTGAGCATGCCGAAGTAACGTTTCATTCATAGAAGTGAGAATTCTTTCATGTCGTATTATCCGAATTTTTCAAACTTAACTTACATTCTTGATTTCTGGCAAATAATTGCAAAATTTCCCAGGCTTGATATATTTTTATTTCTTTGCAAAACTTGCTTATTGTGTTTTGAAAAATGAACATCTTTTAAGATTTTATTGTGTATTTATTCTACTAGTTTCGAATAATCCAATTCATTGTAAAAATCCGCCGAGGCACGATAGCCTTTCAGGAGAAATTATTTTGAGCGTTGTTTCCAAAACATTCTTATGAGATGAACCTTCAATTTTTCCGTTATGATCAAGTTGAAGGGTTCAATTTTGGAAATAAAAATTGATATCCTGGAAATTCTATGTTCAATTTTAGAAAACAACGTTTGAAAAGCTAGGTTAATTAAACAACGTGATACTACCTCATGTTAGACTCCAGCAAATGTTAGTTAATGGTCATAACTGCGAAAGGCTCTGTTCTACTCAAAACTTGTCTTATGGACTTTATCTGTTGGGAATCAAAAAGTATTTCTAAATAACTTAGAATATTCAAGAAAAAATCACGTTTTTTAGGACAAAATTGGGAGTTTTCTCGAATGAAATAATTTGGATTTGTGTCTAATTTTTCTTGCGAATTGTACTCAAGTTATTTGAAATTTTATTTCCAAATTTTGATCAAAAAGTATTTCTTTGGAAGAAAGTCGTAGATTCACATTGTTGGATTTAAAAATGCAGAAGTAAAAGTTTCTGCGATCATTTTTCCGTCATTTTTGGCTGATTAAAAGTTTCAAACGGCTACATGCCTCGGAGGGTTAAAATCAATTTTTTTTTGAGAATTTTGAGAAATTTTTATTTAAATTAAAGATTAATAAATAAATAATTAATTAATAAGTTCATTAATAAAACTAATGCGTAGAAATACAAATGAAGGAGACTGTGATTAAATCAAATCGCCTTCGATATACAAATGTTCCAGAATTTTAGATGTCTCACTGCGAAGTTTTTAGACCAATATAATATCATGGTTTATGTTGTATGAACCTACCAAAACTTCACCTTCATACACGTGATTCAATCTTATAGAAAAAGCCTGGAAAATAGGCCTAGCCTTGATAAACAAGAAGAACGTTTGTTTTTCGTATCCTTTTGAAATAGGCATGTATAATTTTCCGTATTTTATTATGCCTTCATTATTCCCCCTGTATCGAAAAAAGTTCTAGATTCCCAAGTTCGAAAAAATTTTGTATGGAAATCTGTACAACAAATTCTTAATTATTAAATGATGGTTGAAAATGAATAAATCGAAAACGTTACCATAACTGACAGAATTAAACAAAAACAGTACTAAATATCTTTTCTCAACCGCTTTATCTTCGTTAAAGCTTTGAATTCAGAATCATCAAATATGCATTTTTTTGTGAAAAAAGCAGCACGCCAACACAACACGTTATATGAATAACGTGCAAAATTTGTTGACACTTAAGATGTCTTCTTTTTACAAAAAAATAAACTGATAGTGTCAAAAATAACAATCCGAGTTGCATCGATTTTGCACAGACAATAGCCGAAGTTGTTTAAACCATCAAATTTCAGACGTTTTTTATATTTCAGTCAAAAAGTTTTCGGATAAAATATTGCAAACATCATAGATTGTTCAAAACCCATAATAATTGTGCGAAAAGCATTTTGGCCTCCTTACAAATCGCAACTGATTTCACCTTTTTTAAGTGAGAACATTTGAAATTGGAGACTCAGGTTTACAGGAGATAATCTCCAAGTTTACATTTTAAGGTCCTCAATTTTTTTTAAATTGAACACTTTAATCGATCTCCGACTAATCTTGCGACTGTATAACACGATTATTTTACAGTTTATTTTATATATCGAGTCAAACGTTAGCAAGACACAACTTTTGAATTATGTTGAAATTTGAATTTATCGAAATTTTATTCAGAATTTTTCTTTATTGGTCGAATGTTGCCGTTTTTTTGAATAAGTATCATCTTTCAATAAATGAAAAAAATAACGTGCTAAGAGCACAACAAATAAAAATAAAGTAAAGCTGCAAATGCATATATATGTCATGATCAAATTTTGACGATATTCTTAATCAAAGTTAAGTTAAAATGAGAATATCGATTTGAGGTACCGTGGTATACCGTCCGAAATATTAACCACTTTTTAGCCAGAATGTGAAGAAACCTCGGCTTTTGAAAACAATTTATCCGATTCAGTTTTGAATAAGCTCAAACTAGGCACAATTATTAAGAGAAAAAAATAATAAAACGAAATTTCTCCCGATCAGAGCATTGTTTCCAATGTTTTAACAAAAACTGATCATTTAACAATTTTAGCAATTTGTGAAAAATATCTAAACAGTGGTCTGACTCGGACTCCTGGACTTATAAATTTGAAATATTTTATTAAGTAAATATTTTAGCTCAGTTTGCGCTAGCGCAGAACTTAATCATAATATAAGTCGGTTTCAAAAGCCAAAATATGTAAATGTTAACTCAAGGAAGTTAACTTAATAATGTTAACTGAATAATAAGGCCCTGTAGTCAATATGTGTCGTCAATATTTGCCCTGTATGAAGAGGTCACAAACTCAATCAAACATTTCATCCTTAGTCAGATTTAATTTAGGTCGCGTCTTAAATTTTGGTTGATGTTTAGCGAATACTAAAGCTCATGTTATGAAAAAAGTGATCTTTCAATTTATCGTTTACAAAAAATGTTAACTCTAACGTTCTGTCGGTTGTCCATAATGAGTAAATATGTGAGAAAAACATTTCGAGAACGTTAACGTTCAAATTAATTTCATGCGCAATCAGATGCATGCTTCAAGATTTATATTAATTTCCAACCTGCTGAACTTACATTATCTATTCTGATCTTACAAATGAAATTATAAAAGGTTGGTTCATGCGAATTATATTGACAGTTTAAAGTTTGTGCTAAGTTTTTTCTGTGACATTCTTGTGGATAAAACAGTGCACTTTGTCAAAATATTTTGGCGCTCACGGACTTTATCGTGAGAATTTTTTATGTTTTTCTTTTTGAAAACATGCTTAAACTTATAATTTGCGGATATCCGACTTATTTTCACCAAGAAGAAAATTCATTCTCTGAAGCTTTCAAAGATTATCTTTTTCCAGGCCAGACAAATTTTTGAGTAGAGTCAATATACTTGAATAACAGATTGCATTTATGTACCCTAGATTTCCTATTGACCCAAAAACATAGAATTATGGGGTTCAGTGAAAACCGGATAGTCTAAATTCGATTCCAAGGATATAATAATGACTTCCAAGGAGTAATCTCCGCTTAAAATGAGAAAAAATAACGAGGAAATAGTTGGATGAATAAAATATCAGTTTTCGACAAAGAAAGCTGTATCATCTTCACTACCACATTAACTAAAGCAGTATATTGTCCGTCATGAGAAAACATCTGTACCAGAATACCGGATTACAAGCGCTCGTCGATTTTGTTATTCACACTTTATTTTTAGGTCTATGTCTTAAAATTTTGTTACTGTTAAGAAAAACAAATTTTCTGACATAACAGAATTATAAAACGAGACGAGCTTTATAAACTCGTCCAAATCTACCATTAGTTTTTTGTCTCATGAATGAGAATCCTTTTTTGTCAAAAAATAAAAGAATCGTACAACGCCAAAAATTGGGAATCCAATTTTCAAAAAAAACAACTCAAAAATTTTTGATGGCGGATTTAATTTTAATCATAATTCTGAAGTTTTTGACAAAAATGATGCAAATTTCAAAAAATTTGAAATTTTCAAAAACAATTACAATTCGGCTTACTTGCCACATTTTTTTTGTAAAAATGGGCTTTGCTCTTAGCGACCTTCAAATTAAAAATTGTTCTATTTGACAAAACCATATCTCGAACTTCAAGACACTTACCTCTGAATCTGAGGGGAGAGGCTATAGGTTCAATATGACTTAAGTCCTTAAGGAGTCAAGAATCTCTCGTTTAAAATAAATAAAATAGCGGAGTAGGCGTAAAACGTTATATTTCTTTTTAGTAGTTCCTGCTTAAAATAAAGAATAAAAGAACAATCGCCAATAAAAACTTTACCAAAATGATTTTAAAATATAAGCAAAACCTTATAAATGTGGAGGGCTGTGACAGTCATGCAACTTTCTCTGAGATAAATTAGGTTGCGGGAAAATCACTGCTCAAAAACATTATTATGTTTCCGTCCATCATTCTGCTTTCCACTTTAGAGAGAATCACACTAAATAAATAATGAAACTCTGAAATAATTGTATTTTATTTGCATAGCCTAGAACCCGCATAAACATCCTAAATAGTTGGTCTCCGGACCAACTGTAACAACTCTCTTACTCTCTTGCTGTAGAAATTTGACCAATCATTTTATTGGGAACTAAAGAGGGTAGTGCCCACCATGATGGTTCCATGAAATGACATATTCTCGATGGAAAAATATCCAAACCGTTACAAGGCGGCCCAGGCAAAAAGGAAAAGCTTTAACTTCATGAGATTTTTGTTCAAAAACTCATTTAACATATTTTTTTAAATAACATGTTGTTAGGCAATATTTTGGCTCCTTGAAAAACAGAAAGTCAAAAAATAAATTAAAGAAATATAAAATCTTTATATCCATTATGAATCGTATTTGATTTCATGTTGCGGCTGACCAACCAGTGCATAAGGAAAAAGTGAAATATCATCTCTAAGAACCAAGGAAACTAGCATGGCAAGTTTATATTATATTCGAAATTGAAAGTTCATCAAAAAGCACCACCACATGTTTGCAGTCGATTTTGTTTAAAGAGTAATTTTTTAACAATATGTTTAAAGGAGCATCATAATTCACGTTATATTTATGTGTGATTATTCCTGAAAAGTAACTAAAAAATACAATCTGAATTTCTTTCGAATGACCACACAACAAGATGAAAGTCCTGAATGATAATTTTTTTATTATTAGAAATCATTCGAGAACAAGAGAAAATCCATAATGTAAACCGAAACAATTCAATTGAATAACCAAAACATGTTCGTCAGATGAAAATGTAGGTTTTTATAAATACACAATGAAAATAGCGACGAGAGAAGAAAGATGCATTATATAAAGGCAATCATGAGCTTAAAGGGGATACTGTGCACGTTGAAAGTTTTTTTGAAAATTTTAGACTCTATTTTCACCATAAAGATCACAATGGTGGTACACCAACTAACCATTTATGGAAACCCACTTTCGCGAAAAAAATGGTTTCCATAAATAGTAATGGGTTTCCATTAAATGGGTATGAGTTTCCATCAAATGGTAATGGGTTTTCATCACATGGTAATTTTGGTCAAAATTTGAAAAAAAAATTTTGAGGTTTTTTTTAAATAACATATTCAGGGATCAATTATAGGGAAGCCGAAATCAACAAACTTTTTAAAATAGTATAAAGCGAATTAATCACCAAAAACAGCGTTTATTTTACTCAAACATGCCTTGTTTTTAAAAAATGGTTTCCAATAATGGTAATGGGTTTTCATTAAATGGTTATGGGTTTCCATTAAATGGAAAGGGGTTTTCATTATCGGGGGTTTTCATAAATGGTTAGTCAGGTGTAGTCGCGCATCTTTTAGACATCGAGGTCGGCGTCTAGGACACATAAAGTGAAAATCAATTATACCGGCGAGCTGATAATATAATTCTGTATTGTGTATTCTTGTGAACTCTTGGGAACACTTGTTATTCTGTACTTTATTATTTGTTTAAATACGCCCCAATCTTACTGCCTATAAGCAACCACAAATAATTAATTGATTATCAGGCTTAAAAGCTTCGATCCGATGCAAGAACAAACTTCGTACTTTATCATGGAGCCTAATGTTGAGGAAATGCCGGATAAAAGTGATCAGAAACGAAAAAAAATAGGAGATTAAAAAATGCCGCGAAGAAAATACGAGAATAAAAGATATGCGATATAAAGAATTTTTCATTGAAGTTACGAGAAAAGAACAAGACCGAGCAGACTGCATCGTTCAAATAAATTTTGGGGACATTCATTTAAAAAAAAATGTTCTGAAAAATTTATAATTAGTCATTTAAAAATATTTCTGGAGTCAAATAAAGAAATTAAAGTCACGTTGAAGACCAAGAAAAGTCAGATTTACCCCCGACGAGAATGCCGGGAGGTTTAATATAATTAAGGTTGAAAATAAACTTTGTTTCTATACAATCAAATTTTCTAAAATAGTTTTTTCATTTAAAATTTATGCCAAATGAAGCCTAAAAAAGTATAAGTTATCAGGCCCCAAAGCCTTCGTTTATCTGGTGTCTGAATTTTGAGGACAAAAACCCGCAAGAATGAGCAAAAAAATATTAATCGAGAAACTTTTGGAATGCTGGAGCAGCCAACACGTTGAACAAAAACAGGGCTGGGAATCACCGAAAGATAATGAAAAAATATGGATTGGAACGTGGCAGTCCTCATTTGAAGCCATTCAAAACATGGAAGAGCAATCAAAATTTGAAAAATTGTTCAGAGAAAAATTAAAATTGGATAAATAATATCTTATATTTGTTATTACATTAAATATGAATAATTGTTTTTTACAAACACCTTAATTAACCAAAGATGAAACACCCATATTTTTTGAGCACACAAAAAATTAAGACATTTGTTTTCAATCCTAATATGAATAAAATATTTATAAAGCTCAAAATTTTGTTGAAACAAGAAATTTTTTTTAAGACGCAAATAGGTGATTACATTCTTTTTGAAGGTGCAAAAAGCACAATTTTTATATTTTATTAAGGTGCAAAATGCACGATTATCAGAGATGAAGCGCAAAAGGCGCAAAAATAAATGAAAATGCGCAAAGAGTAAGCCGCAGAAAATGAAAGTATGAATTAGGAAGCGCGAGTTAAATGAGTCAAAATGATTTGTTACGCGTTACGAATCAAAAAAAAAATTTAATGAAAAACAATTATAAATGAGCTAAATAACAAAAAAATTTTAACGGTAGAAAAATTTTGTTATTAAATGTTTTTAATTAACAGCATTTAGTGATTGTGCGTTAAACATTAAAATTTGAAAAAATGATGGTTATAAAATTTTATTTGGCTTTAAAAAAATGTAAAAAAAGGTTTAGGATAGTTATGTTATGAGAAAATTTAAACTAACAAAATGCAAAAAATTAGTGTTTCTCTAAGTATGAATTTTCCGTACTTTTTACTGCAAACATTGTTTGAATCATAATTGATCAACCAAAAAAAAAAAAAAAATCTACAAAAATCTTAGTCAAACTATTAATTTGATTAAATTTAAAATACACTTCAAATTGTATATAACCCGCGTAATTACTGATTCTCATATCAACTTAATATCAACTATTTTCACTGATCGACCCGAATACAGTTTAAATTTTACCGGACAATTAGCCTCTTTGGTCCGACCGAGCTGATTTTTTCAAACTGGTCTGGTTCAGCAAATAAGTTTTAATCTTTCGAACAAAAAGAACTGAGAAAATCCGCTCAGCCGGATTAAAAAAATACATAAACAATAACAATTTTATTAAATAAAATCAAGACTTGGATGTCTGATAAGTAATAATATATATTTTTTCAAATTTTATTTTAGTTATCGGATATGTTGTCAGTCATAAAAATGTAATTTCACTTTATGTCTCCTAGACGCCGAACTTAAAATGCGTGAAATGCGAGAATACAACCATTGTGATTTTTTGGCCGAATGAGTCTTGTCTATAATTTTCAGAATAATTTTCAAAGTTCACAGTACCTACTTAAAATTGAAAACTAAAGTGAATATTTTCAAAAGCAGCCAATATAGATTTTTATCTCATTTCAAACTCATTAATTATGAGTTGTACAAATACAACATTTTCAAGTTTTCAAGAATAATTATAAAACATTCTCATTCCCGCCAAATTTGTTGAGTTGCAAATGCAAAGGTTAGATAAAAAGTTATTTGCAACAAAACTTTAAGGGAATAATTTGAAAATTTTTTGTTCGTTTAGCTGTTAGAATAAGGATTAAATAAAGTTTTAGAAAGTTTTATGAGAAAAGTAATTTGAAAGCCAATTGTTGTAGTCTCATTCTCTGTAGTGACCTCGTAAAGTATATAATATTTGTAATAATGCAAGATTCGGATATGAAATAAAAAAACACACCAAATGCAAAAATTCAATATAAGTAACGAAAATTGTTACACTTTGTGAAAATTTCCGCCAATGAGATTAAAGTAAGACTGAACTTTTCGCTGCTTTTTGGAACGCCCTATAAAATTCAATTTTTAGGCCTAGGTCAAATTACTTGAGACTTTGAATGATACTGTAAACATCCTTAACCTGTACGCACCAATAATTTCTTACCCCAGTACGCACCACTCGTACATAATTGTACGAGCACTTTTCAAAAAATCATAAAAGCAGTACCACTTATCTGATTAAAAAGTTACGGCTGAGGCACATAGTTCAAACAATTATCTTCAACCTTATTTTATTTAATAACAATATATCGATTTAAAATGGTCAAACACCAAACTATTTTTTGCCTATATTGCAAAACCCAGACATTTTGAAATTTGACATTTTAATCACATATTTAGTATCGAATAATTTTCTTGACACACATATTTAAAACAAAAATTTATGATCAGTATTATTCGAGATTTTAAATTTTTTGTATATTTTTATTTTCGATTTTTTTTATTTTTTTTCTAGCTTTTTCTTCTCTCTAATAAATAAGAGTCGTCGAATGCTACTTTATCTTCATCAGAATTTTCTTCGTCAAAATCTATCAAAATATCAGATTCATTTCCATCGGAAATGTCAAAAAAATGATCATCTTCTTCCTCCATTTTTTAATGTCATAATCATCGGAAAATATATATTATATAGAGATGATTTGAAAATGATAGAGAGCAATCAAAAAGGATGATTTTCAGAGCCGGACATGTGGACAAAGCGTCCATATTCCGCAGTGCCTGAATATCAGGGCCCGCTGTTCATTCAAAACAAGATAAAAATAAAAAAATATCAAAAAAATAAATAATTAGAGGTAAAGCTGTGATTGATAACTTCAGAGAGGAATTTGTTAATAATTATAGTAACAGCTTATGTTAAAATTTGGTTATTTCAAAATAAAACTGGAGGAGATAGATTTGTTTGGCTTAGGTCTCTCTTGTGTCGCTTATGTGTAAAGGAGTGTAGTCATACAAAAAAGTTTTAGGATATTTTTTTCGCAGGTTGAAGGCTTATTCTACAAATTGGCTGATCTGAATAATATCCTTGACACTTTGTTTGGCTGATATTTCATCGAGAATATGTCAAATTAGTGAGAGGGCTTTGTTTGAGTCGTTTCTTGACTTAAAGAGGAGCACTCAAAATATATTTTTGTTTTGTCTTTCGAGAAGTTTAACTCAGAGAATATTAATGAAATCCAGTTTTTTATTCGATATTTGAAAATTTTGAACAAATTTTTAACTTCGTGGGTCGAAAAAGGTCAATCTCGTACAATAGTGTACGATGAGTGTGATAACACCACTGTATGGGTGGTGCTATTTATTAATGCGTGAGCTGCAGATAAGGACTACCGGTATTTTGATAAAATAGTTTATTCGTGATGTTTCTCTCAAAAACCTATATTGCGAATGCGAGACAAAACCTAGATGCTGTTTTTGTCCCACAATGATTGCTTAGCCATAATAGGACTCTCAACGTT
>SCLH01000346.1:0-18956 GCA_004367855.1 Oikopleura vanhoeffeni
TTTGATCAGTGAAATCTCAGCTTCAATTTGGTGTTACTTTTTTTCCGATCAGACGAACTTTTTTTTCGAGTTTTTCATTTCCGGTTTACTTATAGTCATATTTCTAGAATTCTAGGGTTAAATTCAAAAATCCGAGCCCAACATATTGACGACACTATATTCATCTACCTAAGTCGAAAAAACGGTCTCATTCTGAACATCNATTTTTAAGCAAAAATGTCAAACCTAATTATCGAATTTGACGCTTTTTTGATTAGCTGTCAGCAGATTTTTTGATCCGTGAACTCTCAGCTTTTATTTGGTGGTACTTTTGTTCAGATCAGACGAACTTTTTTTTCGAACTTTTTATTTCCGGTTCATTTATAGTCATATTTCTAGAATTCTAGAATTAAATTGAAAAATCCGAGCCAGACATATTGAGGACACTATATTTATCTACCCGAGTCGAAAAAATGGTCTTATTCTGAACATCCATCTTGGAGAAGTATCATTTTGAAGACGAAAAATTGTAAAAATCGGCGTTCAAAAGTGATTCTAGAAAATTTAAGAGTGAAATTCAAAAAAATGGGCCAAACATATTAGTGACCTCACTCTTCCCGTACTATGTGTAAATTTTGAGACGCTTTGTATGTGGGGTCTAAAAGAAGATCGATTTTGAAAAAACCGTTTAGTGCTCTAGAATAGACTCACCATCTGGTGGTGTGATGTAACAAGGTTGACTTTGAGATGTGTAATCGTTAGACGAAGGCNGAAAATCGGCGTTCAAAAGTGATTCTAGAAAATTCAAGAGCGAAATTCAAAAAAATGGCTCCAACATATTAGTAACCTCACTCTTCCCGTACTATGTGTAAATTTTCAGACGTTTTGTATGTGGGGTCTAAAAGAAGATCGATTTTGAAAAAACCGTTTAGTGCTCTAGAATAGACTCACCATCTGGTGGTGTGATGTAACAAGGTTGACTTTGAGATGTGTAATCGTTAGACGAAGGCTAGATCTACAAACAAGTATCCTCAGAATTTTTACAACTGCCCTAGATTTGTTCTGAGGCGTGATTGAAAGGTACCAAAAAGCGACATCTACCCCCTTAACGTTGTTTTAAAAAACATAAATGGAGCTATTCAAAATCGCCAGAAACTAATCAAACCGCCTACTTCACGATTTAAGTTACAAAAAATTAATAAAATTATTTTTTATCTGCTTACAATCAAATAAAGAGGTGAAAATTTCGCAAAAATCCACTTTAAGGGGGTGGTCGTCGCATTTTAAGGCAAAAATGGGGTTTTCAATGACCAATTGGAGCAAAAGTACAAATCGTCAAACCAAACTTTACCTCTTTCTGATATATTTGAACAAAAATCTTGCATACTAAAAATAAATCGAAAGTGACGGATGGCTCGTCCAATCAGAAACGTGCTTACAAAAATAAGGGAATTATTTTTTCAAAATGTATCTCCTCCCTGAGTTTTTAGGGTACAACAATGATTTATGACTCAAATAAGCCGAACAGAACGTAAGCAAAACACCAAGTTGAGTTTTGTCTAAATTTCTGACTCGTTTTTCTGTAAATCGTGTTTTAAATTTCCGAAAATCAAGAAATTTCAACTTTTTTCATACGAAATATTTTTGAACTCATCAAAAAGTGCTTTCCTAGCCATGTATCAAAATAAAACGAATACCAAAATGCTTGTAATTTTTCATATTTTTATAAAAAAGGCATAAAAATAAAATTGGGAAAATTTGTTTCTAGAGCCTTATTTTGCGACGACCACCCCTTAAGGGGGGTAGTGTCCGCAAAAAAAGTTAGGCTGAAAATCTGATATAGTACTAAACTAAGAATTTTTTCGATTCAAGTTCTTGCAATTTTCTGTAGAAACAAATTTTGTTTGACATTTTGAAGCGCTGATTAGTTATACGTTAGTTAACTTTCGAGGTTATTTACTATCAAAGTTTGTAACTAAATTATTTTTATCATAAGTAGATTAAATTATGAGTTATATCATTTAATCTCCTTATGATAAAAATAATTCAGTGACATATTTTGGAAGTGAAGAACCTCGAAAGATAACTTATGTTTACGGCAATTTGGTAACTGTATCAACCAACCGGTTAACCGAGCTGAACCAAACTTTTTTTTTCTGCTTATACTGTATAAGTTATACAGTATAACTGTAATGGCGGGCTCAGTGCAAATATTTGATTTAAAAACATTTTTCGAGGTTAAATTTGGAAAAAATTAATGATCGTCTTGGTATAACTAAAATTGGGGTCCCTAAACCTCTAATTTCGCGTTCGTGTTTGAACTTATTTTAAGGGGGTAGCGGTCGTACTCTTTTAAGGGTACTTTGGGGTGTTAAAATAGCAAGAAATTGCTAGGGAACTCTCAGAAAGCACAATTCGAAATTTTCATTTTTTGAGTAATTTTCTTTTTTGGAAAACATTGAAACCCAATTTACGACCAGAAAAACTAAAAATATCAAAAGGCTGCAAACAGATTTTCTTCTCGGAATCACCCAAGCTTTAATTTGATGGTACTTATGACTAAATCCGACGACTTTTATTTTCGAGTTTTCACTTCCGGTTTACTAAAATGCGATTTTCTAGAATTCAACGAAATATTTCAAAATTCGGCTTCATCAAAATAACAAAACATAATTCTCCATCGTTTCCCAAATTAATACGACATTCTAAAATGTAACCTATGAGGAGTAGAACTTTGAAGAGCGAAAACCTTGAAATAAGGCGGTTTTTCGCAGTTCTAGCAAAAACAAGTCAGAAATTCAAAAATCCGCTTCATCAAATAACAATCATAAGTGTTTTCCTAGTTGATGCAAAGTTTGAGTGAGATCGTATGCCAGCTCTAGGAGGAGTAGTAATTTAAAAATTCGGTTAGGTGTTCTAGAACTCGCCGTATGGTGGTCACCAGGGTTGGCCAAAAATTTTTCTGATAAATTATTTTTGTTGATCAAGAATTGATCTATCATATGGCTAATCTCAAAAATTTCCAAGCAGTTTTGTATTCTGGTAAATTGGAGTACAAAAGTACATTTTTGTGACCGCTACCCCCTTAAGCTATTATTGGTCACCATGGTGATATCTGGTGCTCTTATTGGTCAAACGAACACAAAAGTAGAGACCTAGAGATACCAATCAACTTTGGCGGTTCCGATATGAAGCACCCTTGTATATTATTATACCCAAGACAGTCACTTAGACAAGATTAGTGGGATTCGAACACGCGATAAAGATAACCCTCATTGTCAAGATCCACTAAGATCGGAAAAGGATATATTATATCATATATATATTATTATTGGAAAATAAATTGAAAAAATTGATTGAAAAATATAACATATATGGTTGAAAAAATAATATTTTATATCATATATTGTATATAAACTCAGTTGAAATTTCGATTTGTAATAAAATTTTCAATATAATCACATTTTCTGATTCGAAATTAATTTGAAGGTTTTTAACCCTTGGAAGCTCCAAATTGTTTTATTCGGCAGAGGCTCCTGCACCACTAAAGTGGGGCGACTTTGAGCCTTCATTACAGATTAACTACATTTTATAAAAAGCGGTGAATGATCTTAATTTTGTAAGGATAGTCCAACTTAGCGAGGTAATCAATTAGATTTTAAAATTTTTATCTAAATCAGCCAAAACTAAGCTGCAAAGATTGGGCTTTGATCACTTACTTCTCATTGAAAAGAGGAATATTTTCAAAAACATTTCTTTCAATATTCGCACTTATTAAGACCTTGGCTTTCACAATTTTTTTTTTGATTTTCAATCTATCTTCCCGTTTTCTCATAAATAGACGATTAGCAGCGCGAGTGATCAAAATAAAGTTATAAAACAACGTTTGTTATAATTTAACCGCTAAGACTTCGAAATATTATCTCGACGTAAGCCAACTTTCTGATCAGTGTTGCCGTAGCTTTCATTTGAACCTACTTTCGAACAAATCGAAGCATATTTTTTTTCAAATTTTTCTCAAAAATTGAAAAATCACTCACGAAAACATAAAAAGAGTTCCGATGGTGGAAATTTTTTTTTTTTTTTGAAAGATACTCAAAAGACTTTTCTAAAAACTTAGTTTCTCAGATTTTATCTATCATTTAAACTGTTTGATCAGCACACATTTTAAAGTTTTTTGAGAGAAATTCTCTAAAAAAGTAAGATAAAATAACTTTTGAACGAGAAGTCCTAGAAAATTTTTACTGCCATTCTTGAATTCCTCGTGGCAAACTCTATCTTGGGTTTGATCAAACAATTTCCAGGACTTTTTTTTCATCCGATTTCAGCGGATTCAAAATTTTCAGCACCACTAAAGTGGTGCTGAGCTTCCAAGGGTTAAGAAAAGTTTCAGTTATTTTTTCAATTTTATTTTATTTTATGGAAGTTAAACGAAAATTTTGCATTGTCAAGAAATAGAAGTTTTATTTTCTAACCAAATCTTCAACTGATTATTACCGGTTACCGACGTCGAATTTGGAAGTGAAAAATTGACCATCTATTAGCCATTTGCACGGAATATTTTACATTAATATTGCTTCTACATGCAAATACCTGAAACGTACAGTCAATAATTAATATGTAATTAAAATGCAGTATTTGAAAATGTATGTGTATTGATATATGAGTCATATAATATGACAGAAATATTGAAAATGTTACTTTTATTACTAAAGGAGTGTTCGTTTTGAGCCCTTTAAATCAAAATATTAATATTTAAAAAAGACAAGTTGAAAGATATTTGTTTGAACTTTGTTCCCTGATCTTAACTTGGAGATCGAATGTGTAATAGTGATTTTATGATTTTTTGAAAAGCGCTTGTACAATTTTGTACAATTCGTGTGTAATGAGATATAAAATTATTGTTGTGTAATGGTTAAATAATAAAAAACGCTTAAGGCTTCGGAAAATGTGAAATGGTAAGTTTTTAAATAATTTTAGAAATAAAAATGGACTCAACATAACCGGACTTAGACATCGTGTGATAAACGTATTCTGCAAGCTTTTTGAATGTTTCCAAAATATAAATATTTAAGAGGGTGTCATGACCGTCGTCGCAAGTGATAGCACCTAGCCTGTTAAAAACTATTTTTCATGCCTATTATAATAATATTTCAGGAAAAATAATAATTTTTTCAAAATTTCTAGTAATTTTTTGTATTTCAATGAAAGTAAGGATTTTTCTTTGATTCCGATCAGATAATTTAAAAAAAATTAAAATAAAAAAACAAATTTAGCTTGTTAATTTTCTGGCCTTCCAAAATAAGAAATTTGAAGCTCCTTTATAAAAATTAAAGTTTTATTTTAAAAAATCCAAATTTCCTGAATGAGACGCTATAAATTGATGAGTTTCGTTTTTGAAATGATAGATTACTGCATCAATGATTTTTGGATTAAAAAAATATTGCAGTTTTGCATTATGGACCTTTCATATTCTAGAAAATTTTTAATCTGTGAAGAAATAATTAAGTTTTACAAGAATTTTATTTTGCGAGCACAACCCCCCTAAGCATAACACCTTCAAATTTGATTTTCGACCATAATAATGCCCTCAAGCATAAATGACGTCAAATGTTTTTAAATGTTATTGCAAAAATACCGTTAATTTAAACAAAATTTCGAATTTCATAAATTTGCCAAATCCTGAATGAGGATCCTATTATTGGAGACATAAGTTACTTCTAAATGAAATCGTTAGTTGGATATTTCCGGTTAACGGAGATTTTGTAAGATAATCAATTTTTCGACGAGGGTTTTAGATATCCGTAACTTTTGAAAATTTTCAAAGAAAACATAATTTAAACCTTCGAAGTCATTATTATTCTTTTCGGAGTACAGAGAGGTTAAAATAGCGTGAAATTCGAAACAAAACCTAAGCACTCTCAAAATTTGCCGGAAAATTTTAGCTAAGAATGAATTGTTTTTTAACGATTTCGGCGTCATTTTATTTTTTACAGTTTTTTGCCGGTAAAACTCCGCTACTATAAAATTGTATCTATTATATCAAACATACAGCTCTTGATTTTCATGATTTTTTTGATTCAATATCGATTTTCCTGAAAATAGACTCAGAATTACAGATTTGTACTGTTTTTCGATATTTCATATTTCAAATATGATATTTGGCCGATTTGGGTGTTAACAATACACAAACTCAGAAACAAAACTCTATGAATTATTGCTAGTAGCAAGACCTGTTACCTGTTAATTAGTAAATAAATTTGTGGTAAAATTCTGACTACTGACATTTTGGATTTTGTTTGAAATAAATAAGAATTGTGAATTGATACTGACTCAGTATGACCACCAGTTTGATTTTTTAATTTTTTAGTTTCTCTCATAAACGCCAGTAAGAAGAGAATCTCTTCAAAAGATGATAGTCTATCATTGATAGACCTAAATGAGACCGGCATATGAGAGTTAAACTTATAATAATTTAAAAATTAAACAAACAATTTTTTCATATTTTTTGATTGAAATTTTAAAAGAAAATTTTTTCCATTTACATTGAAGAATTATTTTGGTATATATCCTGTATATATCCTGTATGGATATAGATTCTATATCAAGCTCAAAAATTTCAAGGCAATAAGTTTATATCAATTCGATACTCGAGTCCGAATAACAAAATTATTGGAAATTAAT
Source organism: Oikopleura vanhoeffeni (assembly GCA_004367855.1). NCBI lineage: Eukaryota > Metazoa > Chordata > Appendicularia > Copelata > Oikopleuridae > Oikopleura > Oikopleura vanhoeffeni. The sequence continues at coordinate 6,664 of SCLH01000346.1, forward strand.
CGGATTTTTGGTGGAATCAGAGAGCGTGATTTATATACAGTTTGTCCATTTTTCTTTTGTACTTTCCTTTTTTTGCAGTCATGGATACTCCCGCCAATGACAATGTTTTGAATTCAACGATTGCTTGTTTCAAAAAACAAGTCATTGTTTGAGCGTCATCGCTGGCCAATCACCGCGCGTTTTGCAAGAGTCTCTATGACTGTAATAATGGAAAGTAAAAGAAAAAAAGGGACATTCTATTGTGTAACTAGAAGGTGAAACTAGTTTTACTACAATGTAACTACATATATAGGTGAGATCATTAATAGAGATTATGATAGTAACATTTTTTGTTATAAAATTATTCTACCAGAACCGCATTTTCGTCATAACTTAATCCGCGATAAGTAAGGTCGCACGAGAACAGGGGTTCTAAAAATGCAATGCTTTCAAACGTCATTCTTAATCTGCCAGTGTAACAATAAATTATGTGTGTATAACCAAGTTTCGTCCTGTATGAGTTGAAAAGACAGTGAACTAAAATCCGCTTTATTTGATCACTTTATGCCTTTAGTCAGAGTTAAAATGTATTGTTACAGTGCCAGATTAGTTAATACGTTTGAAAACGTATTTCTGTTCGAACCCCTGTTCTTGCGGGACATTATAAATCGCAGATTAAGGGGGTACTCCACGGTTTTTGAGATTTTAGATCGCGGCTCAGAAGGAAACGAAACAAGTTATCGAAATTTTGAAAACTTTAAAATGAATATCAATCCTGTTGCTCCCGACCAAAAGTAGAAAAAACTATTTTTGAGCACCACAGCACCAAGTGGGAGTAGAGTTCTAGAACACCGTTTTTGACTTCAATGTCTTTTATCTCGGAAACGGCTTAATGGAAATTGATGAAAGTTTGTAAGAAAAACGGTTTATACTACGTCCACAGTTATCGTTCTAGAATTATGAAAAACCGTAATTTTATGATACTTTAGAATTTGTAGCTCAATTTTCTTAAAAACGATTCGGTCGATTTTTTTTGAAATTAGGTATTATTTGAAGAAACAAGTCTTCTAAATTTTTAGTGGAAAATTTTGTTTTGAACATCGCTCCTATTTATAGAAAATTGCAGATTAGTTCAGCCGGAAGTCAATTTTCATGATTTCTATAAAAAATCATCGTTCAAGTTGAAAGTACCATCAATAAAAGCTCATGGTCTACTTAAGAAAAAATTTGCTTACGTAGGTTGAAATTTTGATCCCTTATATTCTAGAATCAAGTAAACGTGAAATTTCAAACTAAAACGAAATTTCTCAAAAAACGATTCGGTCTATTTTTTTTAATTTGATATAATTCGTAGACACATGTCTTTTCAATTTCTAGTGTTAATTTTTTGTTTGATCATAGCTCCTATTAAAAATAAATTTGCATTTTGTTCAACCGAAGTCAATTTTTGGAATTTCTAGAAATGTATTTTCATCCGATTGTACCGACGAAGTACCCTCAAATTGAAGCTACTGCAAACTGAAGTAAAAGGTGCTACTCACCTTTACTTATTTTTAAATAATTTTTTTATTAAAATTGAGGTTTATGTGTTTTTTCTCAATAAATACTAAGAAAGAAATCTGAAAAAACTCGAAAATTTGAGAAAAATCTCGAAATTTTTTTATGATAGGAGCAAAATGCATTTTTGGCCTCGCCTGAGGCTATTTGGTGCAGTTATTATGTCCCTAACTGAATTAAAAACCGTGAGTACCCCCTTAAGAAGTTCCCAACAACATGAAACGACTCAAAATAAATTCGATTTTGAAATGTTGTAAAATAATTTTTGGGACATTATATCTAAATAAACAAATTATTACCAATTCAATGGTGTTAATCTGTTAGCCGTGAGATAACTAGAAATACTTTAATCAACGGTTAAATAATTTTTCCACCTGTAATTTTCGCTAAAATGAACACTAACTAGGGCGCGCGGGGACTCTATCTGAAATCTCTCTTTGTTTCAAAAAAAATATTTGTTTTTCTCACAATTAATCAGAATTGTTTGTTGATTCAATAATTGACAAAAACCGAAACTTAATTTATTTTTAAAGAATCTAAAAATCAACCTAAAGATGACCCTAATTTTTTAAAATTTTGACCCTTTTTTTTCAATATTTTAAAGTTGCGCGCCTCAAGAATGAAAATGAGACTCATTTTTAAAAATTTTTGTTCTACACCAGTTTACTTACACAATTTTTTCGAGACTCACCCTGTAGATATGCAAAAAAAAATTAAAAACTCAAGGAGCTGATCATTTTACGGCGACACTTGCCAAAATCTAAGTTTATGAGAAAATTCTAAAGTTCGAAAAACAAAAATTAACATATTGGCTCTAGAGTAGTTCGCTGCACATAACATCAAGAATTTTTAATTTTTTTTTGTGTTTTTTGAAGCTGCTGATCATTTTTTAAGATTTGAAATTACCGGTTTTAAATTCGGTTAACTGGTAAAATGCCATTTAGTAGAACTTTCAAGATCAAATGACTTGCAGCCGAGGTTTTGATCATTTTAACCAGACTAGAAAGAAATTTGTAGCTCTTACCGTTTTTCTGTAAAATACCTTCGAAAACACCTTTCATACCGTTGGGAACCCCCTGAAGTTATGACGAAATTGTGTTACGGTCACAGTATCATGTCATTCTGAAACAAAAAAAATTTATTTTTGCTTAAAAAAATCAATACAATTTTATTGATATTCAGAGAAATTTTCGTTTTCAAAAATAAGTACATAAAAAACTGGTCATTAATAAATAGTTATACAGGGGGCCTATATCGAAATAATCGTTTGGTGAGCTTTCTCGCTCCGCGTCATAACTTTGATGTCAGAAAAAGTTGTGACCAATCAAATCACACGATTCTTAAAGAAAGTGGACAATCGTGTGATTTGATCGGTTACTATCTGTTCTTACATCACAGTTATGACGCGGAGTGAAAAAGCTCACCCAAGGATAATCTTTAATATCACAGAAAGTGCGAATAGCGCCGAAAACCAACGCAATTTAACGATTTGCGTCTTAAAATCTTTCGTCGCGTCGTCCGACTCGCCGAAACGCCCACGCAATTTTTTTTATTACAAATCACTATGAGTGCGTCATGAATGACGTCATGTTTCAAGATTGAATTTCTCACATCTACCTATTTAGAATTTTCATTTGATTGCATTTTGTTTATAATTTCATTTGTCATTTCAAACGCCTACATGTTTTTTATTTTAAGAAGAAAAACTTAATTGTTTTCACATCAAGTGCGAATATCGCTGAAAGTGACCATATCGCCGTGATTTTTTTGCAAAAAACTTTTGGTGATATTGCTCTCCCTGTAATTGGTTTGAGTTTCAGCGAATCAGAACGGCAGAAAACCTAAATTTTTTTTTTGAAAATTTGAATTTGAAAAATGTTCATTGTTTTAAATGAAATTCCACAGTTTTTGTTCAGATTGAATGATTAATTACCGATTTGTAAGTATATCTATTACGGGGGCTCCTGGTCTATTTTTACTAGATTTTATTTTTTAAGCTTTACCTACGTTTCTCTCAGATCCATGAAAGAGATCGTTTTAAGATTTGAGGGTCTCCTGGATTATACTTACCATTTTATTCGTTACGGAGGCTCCTGGATATTTTCACCTTAATTTTCAGATTGTGAGGCTACTGGTACGTTGTTGCTATTTTTAGAGATTGTGAGGCTACTGGAATTAAACTACTCATTTTTTAATTTGTCGGGCTCCTGGTACNATATATGTGATCTGCGAGTCTGAGTAAATTATCTTTATAATTTTATTAAAGGTATTTTGTCGACATTCTGTCTGAACGGATAATAACTTTTAACAAATTGGATAATTTTGCTTATATGATATAAGTTATATCTAATTAAATAAGTTTTGTCTGACATGTCTTAAAATGTCAAATTAATTAGTAGAATTAAGTAGAATCAATCATAATTTACAAATGACCGGTGGTTAAAATCACGGGCTAGACTCACCAGTGGGTAGAAGTCACTTCCGTTTGATAATCGACTTTAGATTATTATCTCAATTTGAAATACTGAGAATAAGACGTTACTGACATAAAAACGGCATCATAAATTGCCCAGAATGTTTAAAACTTAATTTTGTCAGAAATCTGAGCCAATATTACTTATCTAGCCAAACTATAGCTCAGAAGCTCTCTGGGCCTTCCGTTGCGCGTTTGACTCTTATTTTCAACGCCCGTATTGGTCAGCGTCCTTATTTCCAACGCCATTATTGGTTAAACGTGATCACGAAACGGAGGGTCAAGACCCCTATAAATTATATGCTATAATCCTCTTTTCTATATGGATCACCCGCCCGTTGCGTTGTTTGTATCATTCAAATATTTAGGATTTGTACTCTGAGGGCGGGTAATCCATAGTGTGTTTTTAAGTAGCAGGGCCGGGATATTCACAAAAGTGTGATAAACGGATATAATCCATATCATATATGGTGGCCAATTTGTTAGCATTTTGGCTTTTGGAAACTACTCGTCTGATTAAGTTAAAATGATCACACATATTTAATAGAAAATAAACAAAAACTAATTTGCCCAATCTTTTGTTTCAAAAACTTTAAAGATTATAAAATTCTTTATCGAAAATTTAAAGTCGAAAAAAATGGTTCAATAATCGAAATTTTGATTCGAACCATTTTTTTTAAATGTACTGCGGCAGCTGCTGCCATCCTGAACTATCTAAAAACTCAATCGGAGAAGTCGTTTTCAAAAGCCGTAATGTAAACGGTTTGGCCACCCTATTTTAACTATAGGTACTACGGTAGTACTACGGCAGTACTACTACCTAGTAGATAGCTCATTCGGTTGAATAAAAGTGTGCGACAAAGTTTACAATATTAAAAAATACACTTGAAATTTTATTATCTAGAATCCAGAAAAAATATTCATTGTTTGATTTAAATATTCTTAAAATTAACACTGGAAATGTGCTAAAATCATCATTTCAAATACACTAGATTGTTCTAATAAGAATTTTTACAACTAATAATTAATTTATATAAGTAAACTAATTTGTTTGACTAATTAAATATATTTCCTCCGAAAGACCCCGAAAAGGCGCCAGGAAGTAGTTCAATCGTCTCCTTTTCACTATTTTTTGTTCTTTTTTTTTGGTTTGTAATGCGGTTTAATATATCCATTTTAAGGGGGTGACCTGATTGATAATTTTTAGGATGCAAGGTCTGTTTTTAAATCAAAATTAATATTTGAAATTTTTTTCAATAAAGAATGAATTTCAATATTTAAGTTTGAATAGAGTCTGCTATTAAACGGGTATCAAAAATCCGTGGCTTCCATTCTGCATATGTTTTGTAAAGAATTTGAAAACATTTTTGAAAATTTTAGATTTTTTTCAAAATATTTCAGAATTCGAATTTTTTAGATGACCCAATAAAGGAAAATTATTAGTAATTTTAAACTAGTATTTGATTGATTTTACTTTTGTAAACAACAAACCCCGGTAAATTCTTAAAAATAAACGAAAATAATGACAGCTTAGACAAAAATCATTATTGAAAAATTCAGGTATTGTTTTTTTTATTTCCAAAATTTCGAGTTCTAGGCTTATTTGCTGATTTTTAATGACAGGTTTTATCTTAAAATATAATGAAATATTAAAAATTTCATAAAGAAAGATGAACAAAGTCACGGATTTTTCATTTGTTTTTAGAAAAAATTTTATTGAATCTTAGCTTCAGTTTTTTTACTCTCTCCAAAAAATATCAATTGTATCCATCAGCATGCAAAACTAAGATAAATATGAATTAAGTAAGGTTTTTTAACGAATATTTTTAAAATAAAAAAAAAATTCGAATGAATTTTTTCCAGAAAGGAGCCATGAAATTTTTTTTAGGGAAATTGAATGAAAGTGTACGTCTAATTGATCAAACGTTTTTTATTTATTTTATTTGGCAGATCAATCTGCAACATCTCTATGAGGTCCTTAGTATAGAGGCGTCTATATTCTAGACGTCGCCTAGTCGTCTGACACTTAAGTTTTCAGTTTCTATTCAAATACTTTCTGTTTTTTTTGTTCTTGTATTAAATTTTTGATAGTAAATCTGTGATATCTCCGGCGGAGATAAATCTATGTTATATATGGTCAATGCGACTCAAATAACGAAAGCTACGGTAATACGGTATATTCACGATCTTTTGACGAAAATGAAATACTGCAATATTTTCTGACGGCTTGGGCTCAGGGCTGAAATGAAGTTTCGGCAAAAAATCCCCTAAAACCTACGAAAAACCTACATTTTGATGTTTCGTCGAAGTTAGTTTGAAACAAAAACATTAACCATCTTTCATAGTTCAACCATCAGAAATATTCCGAAATGCGTAGGTTTTTCTAATTTTCAAATTTAGAAATTAGCCGATTTGGTGATTTCATTTCCTTTAAAATAGTCCTGGAATGAGGTTTTTAAATTTTATTTATAGCAAAATTTTACCTTGGTCGAAAATATTATTTGAAAATACTTATTAATTTTCGAAAAAAAACTTTACCGGTATGACATATTTCTATAATTAAATTAACTCGTAGACTCGATTTATGGCGACGCGGTCGCAATACACCATTTAATCCGCAGTTTACGACGCATTTACGACGTTTTCTTATCCTCATTAAATGCCTTAAATTTGTTAATTTTTTTTTAATTGTATAGCAAATTGGCTGAATATATTTTAGCATTGAAAAATGAATGTTATAATGAAACTTTGCTGATATGGCTCGATTTATAAGTATGGCGACGCGTCGCCAAAATCGAGTCTGGTACAGATTCATGTGTCTAAAGTCTACGAGTTTAATAAAATCAAGCTTATCCAAGTTGATTTATTATACTATATAGGTAATAAATAATACATGTAGGTGTCTCTCAAAATCATGCATATTCATCAGCGTAATTTTTTTTGGATAGTCATATGATATGACTCATATCCTGTTCAGAGTGAAAAAACACAAAATCGGGCAGAATGTACTAGACTGGGAAATAAGCGTACCTGATTGGCAAACAGGCGGCCTGTTTAATCACCAGTCGCTTAAAATGCCTATTCTACACCACACTGAAGTCTCTCCGATTTTGTGTTTTTTCACTCTGAACAGGAGATTGCAGTTTTCGTAATTAAATTATATTTTCTATAATTTTTTTATAAAATTATTTTTATTATTATAAATTTAAATAATAATAACTATTTTTTTGATCATGGAAAAATGGACTTTTTTCAAAATAACTGGTGTGGACTTTTTTTTGTCTTTTTTGAGAAAAAAAATGTCGAAAGATATAATTATTTTTAATATAGATTCACTTTTTAGACTAAGGGTTAACTTTTCTACAATTATTATTTATTTAACAAAATTCTTTAAAATATTTGATGGGCGTTTTTTCGGATCATTTTTCTTCTTTCAAGTTCAATCTGTGTTTGGTTGACCTTGGAATCACTATTCTATTATTTTCAAATATTTAATCGAATCCGCCATTGATCAACCACCTTATTCAACAGATTTAACCTCCTCCAAATTTTGTCCATTATAATATCACAAAAATTTAGTAAAGCGCAAAAATATGGCAGATGTGCCGCCAAAAGTAAATATTGTTCCGTACAAGCTCAAGTGAGTTCACTTGAATGTCTGAACTTAATTTGTATCGATAACACCGAAAATTTTATAGTTAAATTAGAAAAAAAACATTTATCAAATTATTGAACCCTTCTTAGGCCGTCTGCGATTGTCCCCTTAGCCGAAACTAGACACTGGTTAAAAAAATTATTCGTCTCAAAAATTTTAAAAAGTTTCAATTTCTTTAAATTCGAATTTTTCGAAAATTTTTGAGCTAGGCTTCTGATTGGTTCTCGAAAAAAATGCTAAAAAATTGATTTTGATATGTTTATCTTGTAGAGCAATTCAAGGCAAATATTTTTGACAAAATAATGAACCCCCTCAGACCCTTCTACGCATGAGAGTCATTCGGGGACTTAATTTTTTTTCAAACAGGATAAAGACGAAAAAATTATCAATCACCGAACTTTAAATTTAAATCTGTCATAAAGTTTACAATTTTTATTTCTACAAATTAAATTTAACTTCGTCACTCATTTGAGTATTGATATCCCCCTGAGACACCAGAGACACTTTTATGGCTCGACTTTGGACTCATATTATGGGAAAAATAGAAGTGTCAGCGATATAATTGTTGTCACGTCATTGATATAAAGGATAGACTTAAATTTCTATATAATTATTTTTAGACAATTGAAATGCTTAGTACTTCATTTTCGCGGTGGAAAGAATACTAGATTCTATTTAAATTTGTGATTTGCGAAGAATTTACTCTCGAAAAAATTTAAAGTCAGTCAGAGACCTCAGAACAAAAAACTTAACTGTGGGAGATTAAAAATAAAATTTCCTAAAAAGTGACTTCCTCAGAAATAACATTCCATTTCCGGTCTCTAATTTCCGGTCATTTAGAATAATGAAAGCCACTTTTATGGCTTTGTGCCTGAAAGGGTTAAGGAATTATACAACTAGCCATTTAGAAGATAATTTTTCGTACTTTCATTTCGAATTTTCGCCAAAATGTCTATATATGAGTGAAAAATATAATAACCTTAATACGAAACATACAACAGAAATTCTGAGAATATCACTGATATCATATCAGTTTTTAGAAAGTAATTGCAAATTTCATATTTCATTCTTTTTTGTTCTGAATTTTTGATCAAGAGAGTATTTTTTTCAGAGGTGATATTTTCCAAAGAATTTATTTCTTGAAATAAATAAGAACAAAATTCAAATTAAAAAATATTTTACGCTATGAAGTTAAATCTATCCTTGATCTGATAAAGAAACATAATCAAGGTCCTATCTCTTAAACTTTGCCCGTTATATGCGCCCAAAGTAGGGTCTTTCAATGGATCTTTATGCATTAAGGGAATATCGCTACCTTTATGAGTGAAGGAGTTAATGGTTTTTTGTTTTTCATTTCTTAATTTTTCTGGTTTAGAAATTAAGTTTCTAAACGCTTCAACTCGGTGACTTCCCAAAAGAAAAGAAAATTAATGTCCAGCTAAAAAAATTATGTTTAAAAAATCATTTGATACTTTTCAAAATTCCAAGTTCTAATCTTTTTGATTTTTTTTAATTCATAAAAACTAAAAAATTGATAAGCTTTCGATGTATAAGATCATTTTCAAATCAGAATAAAGAGTATGAGAAATTATTCTCGCAGGTTAACAAAAAGTAATTTCGTGCTCAAAATAATTTTGGAATAGTAGGCTTCGAAATCGGGTTATTAATCTTTTCTGTCTAATCTTTTTGTCGATTTTTGATAAAGTTTTATGAAAAATTTCATCAATATATGATATTGACAAAGTCAAAAAACAAGTCCGGATTTTGTCATTTTTGTCAGTAGTAAAAAGTGAATATTGTTCGGTAGAACCTCGAACTTAATGTGAGTTCACTCGAATGTCTGAAATTAATTTGACAAATTGAAATAAGACAAATTGGCATTTTTCATGCACTTGTAAAAATTTGAAACAGATTATACAGAATTTAGCCTATACTTTACAAATACATTACAGCACATATTGTATGAGTTATACTGTATGAAATTACCTAATTATTTTTTTTTTATAAATATAAGAACAAATTGGCATTTTTTATGCACTTTTTAAAGTAAGATTTTTTGAAAAACAGTTTAACACATAATAGTTTCTAAGAAGTAAATACAGTTGACAAAGAGTATTTTAGCACTTAAATGGTTAAACCAGTTTCACAAAGTATATTGTAAAGTAGTAAATACAACACATCTCATGTAGTATAAATTATACCGTATTTTTCTACAAATTATTAAATCAAATCAATTTAAAACAATCGAAACGCATATTGGTCAGTCTGTTTATTAATTGANTTCAGAGGTGATATTTTCCAAAGAATTTATTTCTTGAAATAAATAAGAACAAAATTCAAATTAAAAAATATTTTACGCTATGAAGTTAAATCTATCCTTGATCTGATAAAGAAACATAATCAAGGTCCTATCTCTTAAACTTTGCCCGTTATATGCGCCCAAAGTAGGGTCTTTCAATGGATCTTTATGCATTAAGGGAATATCGCTACCTTTATGAGTGAAGGAGTTAATGGTTTTTTGTTTTTCATTTCTTAATTTTTCTGGTTTAGAAATTAAGTTTCTAAACGCTTCAACTCGGTGACTTCCCAAAAGAAAAGAAAATTAATGTCCAGCTAAAAAAATTATGTTTAAAAAATCATTTGATACTTTTCAAAATTCCAAGTTCTAATCTTTTTGATTTTTTTTAATTCATAAAAACTAAAAAATTGATAAGCTTTCGATGTATAAGATCATTTTCAAATCAGAATAAAGAGTATGAGAAATTTTGGAATAGTAGGCTTCGAAATCGGGTTATTAATCTTTTCTGTCTAATCTTTTTGTCGATTTTTGATAAAGTTTTATCAATAATAGATAATTAACCATTATAAATGATAAATGAAAAATTTCATCAATATATGATATTGACAAAGTCAAAAAACCAGTCCGGATTTTGTCATTTTTGTCAGTAGTAAAAAGTGAATATTGTTCGGTAGAACCTCGAACTTAGTGTGAGTTCACTCGAATGTCTGAAATTAATTTGCATCGAGATACCGTAAAATTTTACAGCAATTCGAAAAAAATTGAAAATGTTTATGGACTCATTATGAGAAAAATATTTATGAAATTTTTGTTGTTTAAAATTACTAAAAAAACATCGAAAATTGAACTCAAATTAATTTATTTTGGCTATTTTCTAAGAAATTCTGCATTATTTTTAAAAACTGACTGATGTTGTCAAGAACAATCGGTAACTAATTTTATAAATAGCATTAGAAAATAAATCTGTTTAATTTTAAGAATTATATTCGATGTTTCCATTAATTAATAACTATTCGTTTTATTAAGTTAAATTTGTTAAATTAATTAAATTTAAAAAACATTATCTTAAACGTTTTGTCATCGTTTTCAGAACTATTTACTATTTATTTATCTCACTTGACGCGCTGCAATAAAAAATAGTATTTTTTACAAATTTTCAAGATCACTGCTAGGTCCTTAATGAAATAATCCGGATTAAATAATACTTCGCAGTATTGCGAATACGAGAAATTATTTTGACAAAATCGTCTCATTATTTTCCCTGTACGACGCGTCGCGACGCTCAGTATCAACAAACTATATTTTTTCTCCTGGCCAAATTGTGCAAAAATTTCACATACATTTTGAGGGGGGTTGTTCTCAAAAAATTGTGTGTTTCAAAAGACCTGAGATAAAATTCGTTTTAATATTTTTCGGCAAAATTGGTTATTATTGTTAGTTTGACAATTAAATTGTGTACATTTTAGAGTTATATTTTGAGTACACTAACAAATATTGTGTACACTTATGAGCAGGCTTGTAAAGGGGTGCATCCCCAACCAGATTTTTTATCCCCATCTTGATTTTTTCCCTATCTTTTGCTTAAACCTACGCAAAAAAGGGAAAGAAAACCCACGTTAAACCCATCCATTTTACAAGCCTGCTTATGAGCTACACTTTTATTTTGGCAATTATGTTGTATTCATTGGGCAACTTAACCTATCCTTAATTCTAACCTTATCAATGATAAGGGTTTGTGAGTATCACAGAGAATATCGTAGTACACTGAGCTACCTTATCACGCTGTTTACTATGAAACAAAAATTTGGGCGAAAAGTTAACTTTCAGGTCACTTGAATTCAATCGCCTTTGCTAGTGATGCATCAGTGTAGGAAATAGGAAACAAAGATTTGTACTAATTAAGACACATCTATAATAAATAAATAGCAAGAATTAAACATTGTTCAGAAACAATGACAAATTGTTATTATATAATTCTAAACTGCTATAAACTTTAAAGTTTCATTAACGTTAAACTTCCACTAATCATTAGTTGGATTATGTTCTCTTTGAATTTTTTGAATTAATAGGCCATGAGGTAGGCTTTGACATAGCCGCTATGTGACATAGCCTATGTGTAGGATAAAAAATCGGTCTGCAAAATTTTAAAAAAAACGAGTGATTTTACGTTGAAAATTTTACGTTCAAAATCTGAAAAACTTGGTATAATTTAATCTAATATCGCCGGCCCAATATTGCCGAATTTTCCGAAGTCGCCAAAAAAAAACCTACGAAATTTTACGATTTTAAGCTGCGCGAACGCGAAACGTCAGGCGTAGAGATCTCAATCT
>SCLH01000346.1:30200-45645 GCA_004367855.1 Oikopleura vanhoeffeni
AAGGTGCTGAAAAAGTACCGGCGAAAATAGTTTACCTCATTTTCATTATTTGTAAATTCCTTAGCACGAGTTTTTGTCATTTATTGAACTTTAAAAAAATGTGACATACGGTGCGTCTAGCCTGTTTTTGCGATGTACCCAATTACACTAGCGGGCACGGTTCCATTTTCCTTAGTTTGTCTAGGAAACGACGCAAAAACAGACTAAGTGCGTCTTCTTGCCGTTGTGTCCAAAACAAAATAAGAGGCTAAATATTTAAAAATATCAGGGAGGATAAGAGGCCAACAAGATGATTCGAAGGACAAAATTTCAAAAAAACGTATTTTCAAAAAATCCTCCTCTAAGGGGGTACGCTTCATGAAATGTCAAGCGAAAAATGTTCACAATTATATTTTCATGTTCTTTTTCTGAAAATATGGACAATTTAAAACAAAGTGGTGGTATTTTTATACTCATACTTTGTCAAGAAAGTAGTTTTTCATCAATTTTAAAATATATCATCTTGATTTTAAGCATTTTAATCGAAATTTATGGATTTTTAAAAATTCAAAGTACAGTTTTCGGGAACAGAAATACACAAAAATTGAGGTTTCGATAGTAACAGCTCTCCGCAAACTCATCAGCTATTTGATCATTATGATTTTTAATTAATTACTTGAAAATTCAGGAAGAAGTAGGCTTTTGCGTGAGACTCATAAAATAATCTCGAAAAAAACGTTTTTTGCTGATTCTGGAACGAATTTATTTCAAAATTTTGAAAACAATAGTAACAGACTTGAATACGTGTTTCGTTGTTATGAAAATCAGAAAATCATTTTCTTAGTCTAAAAACTCACGGAGAAGTAGGCTTTTTCGGTTAAAATATCACTTTATTTTGAAGCTCGTTCCTGATTGGTCAAGCAATCAGTGATCTTCATCTGTCATGACCCCTTTTAAAATTCTGAACAAGTCTTTTGTTTGTTTAAAAGACAATCTTGGCCAGAAGACGCAGCCTAGACATAGTTGACATACAGAATTGATCGATGAATTTAACTCGAAATTTCTATCGTATTAATAATTATCTCAAAATGACTTTAGATTCAAATATACTGTATAGTTGTTAACTTGGTTTGTACTCAAAATTTTAAAGAGGGAAAAATCGGCGAGTATCACTGTTTTACAAAAGTTCGTACTGATTTAACTGTATTTTTATGGTTTTTATACATATGATAAATTTTTTTGAAATTACCTAGAAANGAAAAGTTGACACAAAAATAGAAACAAAAGTAATTTGGCAAAACGGGCTCTCAGAAAATTTGCCAAATTAATAGCCCGTTAATCATGTGATAGATTCAGTAACCAGACATGTACAAATCAGGTTTGTTTTTTCGTGTTTGACCTGTTTATTAAGATCTGGTTTCTGAAGGGTTATGTGCAATCCTTCGAAAACTTTTCGATGAAAGTTGTTAGTTATACTGGTTTCGAGTATGGTAAAACGCTCATGAATGAAAATTCTTTTGAATGAAAATTCTTAATTTGGCAAATTTTCTGAGAGCCCGTTTTGCCAAATTACTTTTGTTTCTATTTTTGTGTCAACTTTTCGTACAAAAAAATATTTCTATTTCTCAATCCTTACCTGAAGATGAATAATAAATTCGAAACGTTGTAAAAAAACTATTTTTAATAGCAAAGTATTATATATATTTGTGCCTCAAAACCGAATACAAAAGTTGTTAACTTGGTTTGTACTCAAAATTTTAAGGAGGGGAAAATCGGCGAGTATCACTGTTTTACAAAAGTTCGTACTGATTTAACTGTATTTTTATGGTTTGTATACATATCATAAATTTTTTTGAAATAACCTAGAAATTTTTAAGGAAGTAGTGGGGGCATTTGAAAACTTAAGCAGAGTTTTCGAAGTCATGTCCTGGGAACATAATGTAATGCAATTTGCAAATCAAACTGAAAAAGGTTTTTGATATATTTGAAAAAAATCTAACACCCTGAATATTAAATATCACATAATGCCTGAAAATATGATTTTTTCTACGAATTTTGGAGTATGGACAGAAAATACAAAAAAAAATATATTTCGAATCGGTGAAATTTAATCAAGTTAATGAGAAAATCTCCAAATTTTTAAACATCAATTAAACATCTCTTTTTTCTCATAAACAAATTTCTTCAGCTTATGGCAAAATTAGCATAAGTCTGACTACAAATTATTGAACTGTACTTCAAATCTTTTTAAAAAAGTTTTAAAATTACGGAAAATTAAAATTTCGCGATAAACTTACGCACTTTTCGTCACAAATGGAAGTTTGGATTATTTTTTTAGGTTACTCAAACACAAATAAAAGTTCGATCACAATTCAGGACCACCAATTATGATTCAAAATTAACAATTATGTTATTATTGAAGAATTTTTGATAATTTACGTAGATGTGATCAACTTTTTGTCATCTCCGAATTTGAAACGTATTTTGATTCAATTTCCAAAATAGGCTTTCTCACATAGTAAAATGCGAATTTAATTATTCATATTTGATAATTAATTGATTTTATCGATGACGTCAGGATTGAATTTACGTATTTTTTCAAATAGTTTTGACGTCGCTTGGACTTTTTAGCAACTTCTGGCAGTATTTTTCGAAATTTTCCTCTCAAAAGACAAAATGGCATGCATATGAACTTCAAGCCCATTTTGGAACAATTAACATATATTTTTCTTTTTTTATCAAAACCTAAAGAATCTTGAGCCAAGATCCCTTGGGACAGTGTCGGCGGGGGGATAAGACTAGTTTATATTTTATAAACCACTAGAACTCGAAGAATCTGAAGGGACTTTTGATGAGAACTTTATATAAAGATATCTCTAACAACATACAATAAGGAAAATTTTTTATACCTTTTTTTATGCATTTTTTTCAAATTTTAATTTAAATCATATAATATGATTTATATAATATTATTTATATAAACAATTTATATAATATGATTTATATCAAAATTCAAAAAAATATGAATAAAAAAATCATAAAAACTTCTCCTTATTGTATTTTGTTTGAGATATTTTCATATAAAGTTCTCATCAAAAATCGCATAAAATCCCTTCAAATTATTATGCATTAATAATGCAACATTATAGAATATAATTTATATTGCAAGTATCAATGATAAAAAACGATCAGCTAGTTAATTATCTTAATTTTGAATTCGATTAATTTAAGCTGTTTTTTACGATAATTTTATAACTTTATTTCATTATAAAAATATAGATGATAGGCAATTTATGCGTCCCAATTGTCCAAAAAAAGTGACAAGTTACTATATTCCGTCTTACATGATTTTATTAATTTTGAAGAGTCAATTTCAAAGAAAAATTTTAAAACTTGGCTTTTACTTGCTGAAAATTCACACTTTTTTCTAGTAGACCAATGATCTCAGACCATCATCTGTGCTAAAAAATGGAACACCTGCTCCAAACTGGAACTATTTTTGTCTACGGTACGTGTTCCAGTTATGGACGGTCGTACAACGGTCACCTTCGTTTAACTATTTTGAATTTGTTTTAACCTTATCCAGTAGTAAAATCTACTAAGTCATCAAAACAAAGAAGTAAAATTAATTAGTATCTAATCGATCCAAACAAAAAAGTCGTATTTTTCGCGAATTATTTTTATATCGAAAAAGTTCAGAAAACCGCAGTATTTTCCAGATTAAATCAATCACCGTTCAATGTCATCGTAAAGTTCATCATAAATTTTTCTGCTGATTATCCTTTTGAAATTGTCCATGTAGAAAAGATGTCCATGTTCTTGAATAAACTTGTAATTTTTTTTGCTAAGAATGATTGATGTCATTTTTTGAGAAAATGCTGATCATTTAATTAACGATTTTGTAATCTCATCCAGTTTAGTTTGACCTACAATTTCAGTTAAGAGGGTGGTAACCTCTATTCGTCCTCGAAATATGACAATTATTGAATATTTATTCGATCGAAATTTCAATTCCTAACAAATATGATTTTTAAATGAGAACATTTATTGTGTAGTTCGGAGTCCGAACTTCGGGCCCTTGTACCGTTCTATGCAAAAAGTGTATTTCAACCATTTCTGGTCTACGATTTGATATCAAATTTCTAGAATATTGTGCCAAAAAATCTTCTGTACGGACCTTTCAAGTATTTATAGTAGTAAATCTAAAATTGGGATCTCTAGGCTTCGGAATTCGCATTCGCGTTTGACCCGCGTTTGATCAATGAGAGCACCGGATATAACAACTTTTATAAATAAGAGCTTACAAAATAAGTTCAATCTTTTTCTCTGCCTTTCAGGATCGGATTTTAAGGTCAAAAACGGGTTTCATCGTCGATTTAGTAAAAACTACAAATATCAAGAACATATGAATTATTTTCTCAGAATAATCAAATAGAAATCTTGCAGCCGAAATACATATTGAATGCCACTGATTGGCCAACCAGTCAGAAATTATCTTAAAAAATGATGATAATTCAGCTCCGAAATTGATCTCCTCCCTGATGTCCGAAATCAGGCTTTACGAAGTTGACCACCTCTTAACCGATGTTAATAGAGTACATTTATTAAATAGAGTTTATTAAATAGACTCTTCATGAGTTCGCAGTTTACTTTCTACTTGTTTCAAGATTTCACAATTTCCGCTATAATTGTAAAATAATTGTTTGATCAAATAGGGACCGACCAAGAACACCTCGCAAATTTTAGTATGGGGGTAAAAATGGGGCAGATTTGCCGTGAAAAGTAAACATGAGACCAAAGTGGCTAGAACGCAGTGTGAGTTTGCTCGAATGTATGACATTAAAATTAACTTATTAGTACCAGTGAATTATTATAACTTAAAATAAATTAAGTTTATAATTACTCATTTTTTGCCACTTTTTTAGCCTAAATTTTGAAATAATTCGGCTTTTGAAGACGACTCATCCGATAGCTCTTTTTAGATAGCTCAAACTGAGCACAAATATTTAAAAAAATTACTAGGAAAAAAAGGTCCGAATCAGACCATTTTTTTCAATTTTTAACATAAACTGATAATTAAACAATTTCAGTAATCTCAAAAACATGGTCCAATTCGGACCATTTATTTTATTATTAAATAGATATTTGAGCTATCTAAGAGCTTAATAGGATGAGTCGTTTTCAAAAACCGAAGTATTTAAAATTTGTAGCTAAAAAAATGGCAAAAAATGACCAGTGATCGATATAAAAGCAGTCGGGGTTTTTTTTGCCGAAATTTGTCTGAATCCATTTGTTTATTTAGACGAATTTGTGTAAAGTGCATCGTCTGAACTTTATTAATATCGTCTTCGAAGAAAATTCTATAGTTGGGTTCAGTTGGAAATGGATGTACAATGGAAATATTTTTTTTTATATTTTCACAGATAATTAGTCATGTTAAAAAATAAAAAAATATTAACGTTCGCAAGAATGAACACTTTTATTAAAGATTAAAAATAAAAAAATTAATTTTTAATTATTTTTTCTTTCATATCGCTCTGAAAAATCTACTAATCTGCCGGATCGATGCCATTAATATTTTCATTTTTTAACATGACTAATTATCTGTGAAAATATAAAAAAAAAATCATTGTACATCCATTTCCAACTAAACCCAACTATAAAATTTTCTTTGCAGACGATATTAATAAAGTTCAGACGATGCACTTTACACAAATTGGTCTAAATAAAAAAATGGATTCAGACAAATTTCGGCAAAAAAACCCCGACTGCTTTTATATCGATCACTGGTCATTTTTCGCCATTTTTTAGCTACAATTTTGAAATAATTCGGTTTTTGAAAAAGACTCATCCGATTTAGGCATGCCACCCCCTTAAAGAATGCACATATACAAAAAGGTTAAAAAGGTTGTTTTTCACAAGCTAAAGGATACAAGCAAATTGGCTAATCTGATTAGTGGCCCTGAAATCCTTGTATAACTAATTTTTTATTGAGAAAGGTGAATTCTAGCTATGTTTACCTCCTTATACCATCTGCATCTTAAAAGTCGAACTTTATACCTGAAGTTTTCTGAGAAATAAATTGATGTGCCAAATTGTCGTTTTAAACTTTATTGAACACAACAAGGATATTGACCGATTTATCAAAAAAAAAAGATATTTCTTGATCAACTAGTATGAAAGTGTCTCAATTTTTGGGGCAAAATATTTTTGTCGTATATCCTAATCAAAAAACGAATCAATCTAAGTCGGCCGCCTTTGATTCTGGATCCAATTAGAATATCACCAGAAAATATGTTCAGAAGTGCTCAAAAACAAGCTGAAGGCTTTGTTTTAACGAGTTTTTGCTTTAATATAGAGTTTTTACTTTCAAAATATAGAAAAATTGACACCAGGGATGAGATTTTTTGGATTTTACCAGGCCAAAAGAAAATTGACCATACCCTTTTCGGAACGGAACTCCATCTTAAAAACGCTTACTATATCTACAGCGCGTGTTTGAATCCCACTGATGTTGTCTAAGTGATTGTCTTAGTGATTGCTTGAGTGATTACACACCAATGAAATTTAGCGGTTCCATTATCAAGACCCTTGCCTATAATCATATTCAATACAATCACTAAGACAACATTAGTGGGATTCGAACACGCGCTATAGAGATAGTAAGCGTTATTGAGATGGAGTTCCGTTCCGAAAAGGATACGATCAATTTTGTTTTGAATCACGATTTCAATCTCAAAATTGCATTTTTTAATTTGCAGTGCAAAAAATTTGAAAAAAAAATATTTCAAAAAAAATTGTTTTAAAATGATTCAATGATGTTCGTTAATTGATGTCAACGGAAAAATATTAAAAACTGAGAAAAGTAAATCAATGAAAAATTATTTTCTGACATTTTCAGCTTAATATCCGAAATAAAGTGAAAAAAGTACTTTTTCAAGATCAATACTTATCTAAATTTCATAATGTACCTCATTTTTAGGCGACAAAATGGCTATATCCCAAAAACTATAGACCTCAGCGAATTTTTTTGAAAGCAAAGTATTAAAAATTGTACAGATCCTTATCGTTTCCAAATCTTAAGAGTGCTCAGTTGTGCCATTTGGCACACATTGAGTACATGTGTGGATGGTCTGAAAATCACAGGGGTGCTTTTTGATAAGACTAAATTAAGTCTGATAGTAATGGTGATTAATAATTAGTGATAATGATCATGATCTCTTGACATTTGGCTTATTCAGACAGAATAAAGGTGATTGAGTATACTAAGTTTACTTTACTTATAATTAGATCATCGAGGAAGAACGAACTTCACCAAAAATTGGCAAAAAACGAATAAAAAAATTCTCCAAATAGATTTTCACGAATAGACTAAGTTTTGAATGATATATCTATAACGGGACTTCCTGGTCAATTTTTACTAGATTTTAAGCCAAAATTTTTATATAATTCGGTTTTTGACAACAACTCATCCGATAACATTCTTAGATGGCTCAAACTGAGCACAAATATCTTGTGAATGATAAAATAAATAAAAAACGATTTTTTTTATAAGAAAAACGAATAATTAAGCAATTTCAGTAATCTCAGAAGAAAAAAAAATAAGTTGCTTCGATGAACATTTTTTTACGATTATTCACAAGATACTTGTGCTCAGTTTGAGTTATTTAAAAATATAATCGGATGAGTTGTTTTCAAAAGCCGAATTATATAAGAATTTTGGCTGAAAACTAGTAAAAAACGACCAGGAAGTCCCGTAATAGATATATGGTATCAACTTAAATTTAAGGGGGTTCTTAATGCTGTAAAAGGCACTTTCAAAAAAATCAAACAGAAAACTGTGATGAGTCAAATGATCAATCGGAAAAACTCGACAATGTGTGAATTTTTGGACTATTTTGCCCTTTCGGACAATTGGTAAAAACAATGTTTTTCGGAAAGTAAAAGAAATATGCAAAAAATGACGAACAACAAAAAAATTTCAATTTCCGGTTTTCGATGTTTTAAAGTTAAACATCGTGAAAAAATTCCTAGAATTAATTAATTTGTCTCATAATTATTGCTGAATAAAACTATTAAAAAAACAACGTTATTTTGGCTGATCGACTGAGAGCATTTTATAAATGTCTATAATTCTAGCTTGTTTTTTCTTGTTCAAATAACTTTCAAATTAAATTCATTTACAAAATTGTGAGATATTGTGAAAAACTTATTTTTCATTTTTACTTCGCTCAAACTTTTATTGTATAGGGGGTTGCGAGATAAATTATAATTTTTATAATAGAAAAACTACATTTTTTCAAGCTTTCGATTTTATTCAATTATCGTCTGGAAGTGAGAAAAGTAATACTTTTTTTTTGGTTGACGAAAAGAATTTTCGCAAGTGTGACATCATTTTAATTTGGCAATCGTAGGCCTCGAAATTGCCAAATTAATCAAACTTTTATCGCAACATTTTAGACAAAAATTAAAGTTGAGTCAAAAATTTGCCCGAAAATTCATTCTTTAGTTAAAATTTGTACTTTTTTATAAGGAAATTTTCGTGTTTTATAAAAAAATTATTTCTTGAAAAATGGTTTTCCATCTAACAAAGCCGATAAATTACAGATGAAAAACTACAGGTTAAACCTGTCTGGTTTTTGATGAACTTGCTAAAAAACCGATTACCGGTGGCCGCGGAATTCTAAATTTACTATAATTCACTTTCAATTTAAATTATTTTATAAACCTAAAAATTTTGAAGATTGTTTTGGATTTAAAGTAAGAACTTTATCCACATTTTGAATTACTCAAGTAGGTTACTTAGGAATTTTTGTACTGTAATATTACAGTAATCCATCTTTCATATAATTAAACACAATTTGGAATCGTTCCCATTTTGATCCGGACAGAAATGTAAATATCAATAGAGAAACTAGCTACTAAATCTCAAAAACCTTTTTTTAAAATAATCTCAAATGTTTGTACAGACATATTCTGCTATACAGTTTTCAATTGTTTCCTCGTCACAAACAAGCTTGTTTTAGCCACGGGAACCTCCTTAAAATCCAGGCCAAATTTGGAGAGATTCCGTCATTATTGCTTGAACGTCACTTGGCGAAAGACACACTTCAGACAAATTCTTTTGTTGCAATTAAAGGAGATGTGATGTCACAAATTTTGTTCTTTTAACGTCATTTGCCATTCTATTTTGATGATATGAAGAACGCAACGTTTTTTTGAAATTATGACTAAAGTGTTACAGGTTTATAAAATGATCCTCATCCACTTATTGACCAAAATATCATTTCGAATAAAGAATCCAAGGTGGTCGAGAAAAACTTGTAACAGCATAATTAGGACAGACGCATTTTTATCGCTGAATTATGCTTGGTATAAAAGGTTAATAAGTCTAATACAAAGCTAATACATTCAACTTTTTTACACTTAATCTATGAAAAAAATTTTGATGTGCTAATTTTTTTTTGTTTTTTTTTTGAAAATTTCAATTTTTGATTTTAGCGTAAAAATCTTGAAAAAAATGAATTAACCCCCACCTGCACGACCGTGTTTCAGAACACAGAGACAAGATATATTTTGGGGAAGTGTCATTTTGGCCGGCGGAATATCGGAACAGACTCCCGATAGTTCCCCTTATTTTGAATTTCAAGAATTTTGGTGAGTTCTAGAAATTTCTCATCAGACCGGAAATGCATTATTTGGATGCAATTTTTTGTTTAATGCAGTTAAAACAGTACTGGAACAAGATAATTATCTACAAATATACTTACTAGANNTGACTTTTGGAGGGGAAAACTTTGGCATTATTAATTTTGCCACTCGGCGCCACCTGGTAGTGAAAAGAGCTATTTCGCTATATTTGAGAAATCGCTATATTTTGATCACGTGACGACCAAAATTTTTTTTCTTAATGTTTTTTTCCATTTTCCAATATATTATTATACTTCAAGAAATTTCGGAACAACCCACCTTTTATTTATATTATTCGATATTAATGATGGCCAATCTGACTATGTGTGTGTTCTGAAACACTCGCGTGCAGGTGGGGGGTAGGAGTCTTACCGTATGACATCTCGTGCAGGTGAGGGTTAAGTAAAGTTGAATGATGGTCGCCTTCGTTACCTGCTTTTATTTATAAAAAAAACATATTTTACCTCAATTTAGATTTAGACACTTTTGAGAGGTTCTACTAAGCGTTTTTTGAGTATTTTCACAAAAAAGGATTTATTAAGTAGAAAGAAATTTGATAAAATCAGATAGTACGAAGTCAGTTCATTGGCTTTTCCCAACGGAACTCCAATTCAAAACGTTTACTATCTATAAAGTGCGTGTTCGAATCCCACTGATTGTTGTATAAGTGATTGTTTTGATTATGATTATAGGCAAGGATGCTTGATATTGGGACCGCTAAATTTGATCGGTGTGTAATCACTCAAACAATCACTTAGACAATCATTTAGACAACATCAGTGGATCGAACACGCGCTTTAAAGATAGTAAACGTTTTTAAGATGTGTTCCGTTGAAAAAGGATAGGTCTCACTTTTTATTTGGAAAAAAATTTATTTACAAATTTCAAAGTAAGAAAAGTTTAACATTTTAATGTCCTTAAGGAATAAACTGAAAAAATACAAATCTGTCTATAAGCACCAACCTCTGAACGTCACTTGGCGATAGACACACTTCAGACGAATTCTTTTGTGCGATTAAAGGAGATGTGATGTCACAAAAATGTTTTCATTTTAACCTCATTAGCCAGCTATTTGATGATATGTAGAACGCAAATTCTTTTAGAAATTAGACAAAAACATTATTTATGCCCGGATTATTTTTGGTATTAAAAGCTAATAAGTCTAATACATCTAATCTAAGAATCATCAATTCTCTCATGACGGAGAATTGTCTCCATGATATTTTAGTCTGTCACTTTTTATAATCATTCTTCTTTTGTTTTTTGCTATCATGCAGTATATTACGATTATGAGAATTCAGCAACCAGAAAATAAAAGATATTTTGAAAACTCGAATCTTTAAAATAAATTTGATAGCTTAAGGATAGAGTTTCCACTGGAATTTTCTGCCGTTTCCCTGTCCGTTTAAAAGGTAACATCGGGGGTTTAGATGGATAAAAGTCGTAATAGTACAAATTGTTTGACTAAATAATTTTTAAAAAATGACTTCATTACGAGGTTTAAGATTTCATTCAATTTGCAAGTAGTAATTGTACAGTAATAATATTTTTTTGATAATATTTAAAAAATATCCAACGGTTCGTAGATAGTAATCGGCTAAATAGTTAATTGGCTACCGTTTAGCCGGATTTTACTATCTACCGAACGGTTATAAATATTCTAAGGTCACGGATGGCTTTCAAAATCTGAACCTAGCTATAAACTGATAGAATTATGTTCTTGACATATATCTCCTCAATTAGTTTGTTTCGAAAATAATAATTTGAGACTTAACTCGTAGACTCGATTTAGCCAACTAGTTGCCGCACACCATTAATCGCATTTAACGACGCTGAATCATTATGACAAGATCAGTTATAAAAGTTATCGATAAACTTTGAAACAAAATGACGTTTGTGCGTTTTTTTGAAATTTTACTGTATTACAGTAATCACAAAATTAAACCTTTCATCGTGATCAGAAAAAAATTCTAAGTTATTTTTCTCCATTACATCATAGCCCGAAAATGATCAGTGGTACGGTATATTTTAGGAATAAGGTTGGTAAAAGAGTTACTGCTTTTTTCCAAAAATTGCTTTAAATCAATATTTTGAAGGAAGTGGTTCTTTAGAAGTTTTTAAAGACCATTTTTTCCCCATTACAACCAAAGTCCAAAAGCGATCACGTGACCTTCAAAATTAGGAAATAAGGATTATGGTGAAAGTAAAACAATATGTGATCAAATAACGCCGAAATTTTTTTGGGCAATAAACAAGTAATTTAAGAGTTTTGAACGGACGATATAATAATCCAAACACGTCCACGTGATCATTTATTCGAGAAAATAAGGATTTATTTATGCATATTTAAACCTTTTGTGATTTATTTCCGTACGTATTTTATTCAGACTTCATGTACGTGGAAAAGTTAAAAACGTTTGAAGTTGACCCTGGAATGTTTTTGACGTAACTTGAGTAATTTTTCAATTAGCTGTAATATTGGACATATAATTTTTTTCAAAAGTACATCAAATGCATTGCGGAAGCTCCTAAAAAAATCGTAACGAATTTTTAAGACTTTAAATGCATTACAGATGGCCCCGTTTAAAATAGAGCTTTCTAAAAGTAACACTTTGGAAAAATGATTACATAAGCGCCTACAGCATGAAAATCAACATATTCAAACTAAAATAATATTCCACAACAAATTTTAAGAACATTTTACTAGAGAATTTTTGTGGAAACATATAATTAGATAGACAGACGATAGAAATCATATTGAAGTTTTATATGAGGATTGCAAATAATTAAAGGTTAATTAATTCATTATTGCACTTGAGTGACCAGCAAAAGGTAAATTCGCAATTTTTCTTTTCTTACCCTTATTAAATGCTTTAATTCGTTTAAATTTTTTTTTGTTTTGTTAATTGTATAGCAAATTAGCTAAAATTATTTTACAGCATTGAAAATAAATGTTGATCATGAACTTTGCTAAATATTGGCCGATTTAAAAAGTGAGGCAACTAGTTGCTAAAATCGAGTCTGGGTAGCAGAATTCCAATGTTAAGTCTACGATTAAATTACCGGCAGAAACTGCGCGGGCCAGAGGAACAACCACAAAGTGAGTTTATAATAATGTATGGTAAATAAAACCAACCACCATTGGTGACACCAACTGCTGGTTATTTTCCATATTTTATAAATTAAATTTAAATTCATAAATGTATCTTGAGCGTCACTTAAAACGACTACTAGCCTCCTTAAATAAATTTAAAAATAATCGAAGTTTTGGTAATTAACATTTCATGTTCAGTTTATTCGTATCATTGAGTCAGAAAGTTTCAAGCTTGAAATTTTGAGACTTTTTTCTGATGAAGACTTTGATGATCTTAGATTCAATGAATCCACGCAACAAAATAGTTTGTTCTAAATCTGAAATTNAGATAGTACGAAGTCAGTTCATTGGCTTTTCCCAACGGAACTCCATCTCAAAAACGTTTACTATCTATAAAGTGCGTGTTCGAATCCCACTGATGTTGTATAAGTGATTGTTTGATTATGATTATAGGCAAGGATGCTTGATATGGGACCGCTAAATTTGATCGGTGTGTAATCACTCAAACAATCACTTAGACAATCATTTAGACAACATCAGTGGATTCGAACACGCGCTTTAAATAGTAAACGTTTTAAGATGTGTTCCGTTGAAAAAGGATAGGTCTCACTTTTTATTTGGAAAAAAATTATTACAAATTTCAAAGTAAGAAAAAGTTTAACATTTTAATGTCCTTAAGGAATAAAACTGAAAAAATACAAATCTGTCTATAAGCACCAACCTCCTGAACGTCACTTGGCGATAGACACACTTCAGACGAATTCTTTTGTTGCGATTAAAGGAGATGTGATGTCACAAAAATGTTTTCATTTTAACCTCATTAGCCATGCTATTTTGATGATATGTAGAACGCAAATTCTTTTAGAAATTAGGACAAAAACATTATTTATCGCCGGATTATTTTTGGTATTAAAAGCTAATAAGTCTAATACATCTAATCTAAGAATCATCAATACTCTCATGACGGAAATTGTCTGCATGATATAATTTAGTCTGTCACTTTTTATAATCATTATTCTTTGTTTTTTGCTATCATGCAGTATATTTACGATTATGAGAATTTCAACAACCAGAAATGAAAAGATATTTTGAAAACTCGAATTTTAAAAATAAATTTGATAGCTTTTAAGGTAGAGTTTCCACTGGGAATTTTCTGCGGGTTTCCCTGTCGCTTAAAAGTTAACCATCGGGGGTTTAGATGGATAAAAGTCGTAATAGTACAAATTGATTGACTAAATAATATTTATAAAAAATGACTTCATTTACGAGGTTTTAGATTTCATTCAATTTGCAAGTAGTATAATATTTTTTTTGATATATTTTAAAAAATATCCAACGGTTCGTAAGATAGTTAATCGGCTAAATAGTAAATTGGCTACCGTTTAGCCGATTTACTATCTTACTCGAACGGTTATAAATATTCTAAGGTCACGGATGGCTTTCAAATCTGAACCTAGCTTATAAAACTGATAGAATTATTTCTTAGACATATCTCCTCAATTAGTTGTTTCGGAAAATAATAATTTGAGACTTAAATTAACCGGACAGAAACTGCGCGGGCCAGGGAACAACCACAAAGTGATTTTATAACTATGTATGGTTATAAAAAACCACCAAATTGGTAACACCAATCTGCTGGTTATTTTCCATATTTTCATAAATTAAATTTAAATTCAAAAATTATATCTTGAGCGTCATTTAACGACTACTACCTCCTTAAATAAATTTAATAATAATCCGAGTTTTGGTAATTTAAAATTTCATGTTCAGTTTATTCTTATCATTGAGTCAGAAAGTTTCAGCTTGAAATTTTGAGACTTTTTTTCTGAAATGAAGACTTTGATTGATCTTAGATTCAATGATCCACCCACAAAATAGTTTGTTCTAAATCTGAAAAATTTAATTTGCGATTAAAAACCATTTGAATTTATAGCTTTCGGCCCACCTCTATATGATATAAGACTATATTCCTTATTCACACGTTTGTAAATATCCCGGCCCTGATTAGGTAACGTAGTGTGTTTTTAAGGAGGAGGGCCGGGATATTTACAAAAGTGTGAATAGGGGATATCCCCTTTCACACTTTGTTTAAGATTTGGGTCCTGTGTAGTAAACGTAGTGTGTTTTCTAGTAATCGGGCCCAAATCTTAAGCAAAGTGTAAAAGGACTATTTTTTCAATTGAATTTGTATTCATTTAATAATTATTGATGTTAACTCGTACATGACATAGCAAGGCATCTGTGACAAGTTACTTGAGATATGATAAAGGTTTAAATAAATTGTTTTTGCTCTTGATCCTGTGGGAGTTAAATTGTGTTTCTGATTTTCCTGTCACTTCAAAATTAAATTTAATTCTCGGAAAGCAAAAATCATTTTAGTCTGAAACAATGAAAATGCCTTCAAAATGAGAAATCAGATATTGACTGAGATAATGCAAAATTTTCATGAACAGATTTTTGCGTGTTGTTATTAGCTGATTAAGAAACTGAAAAATTAGAAAAAAAATTGACCGGTGAAAAAATCTAGCGAGACTTTTTTGTAATATCTTATTTCAATTCGTCTAATACAGTATCTGGTGTACGCGGAACTTTTTGATAAATTAAATTTGTACTTACTTTATTAAGGGGGTAGCATATACCCGGCAGATTGGAGTCAATATAACTCACGAAAGTAATTACTTA
>SCLH01000346.1:45657-55908 GCA_004367855.1 Oikopleura vanhoeffeni
AATAATTTTTTATCTATTTGAAGAAAGATTTGAGCTCGAGTTTTCATCTTTGAAATCGTAAACATTTGAAAAAAATCGAAGAATCATGAAAATTTTTCCGCATTTTTCGTCCAAAATTATTTCTATTTTTTTAATTCAAATTTGTGGGTAAAAACCAAAAAAATAGCTACTTTAATGTTTTTCATACAGATGCCTACATATTTTCTGACCGCTGTTTGAAAAATCATAAAATTTTCATTTTTCATCGACTTTTTTAGAAATATTACAAAAATTTTCCGCAATCAAGACCAAAATTTTTTATTAGTGGTTTTTTGAAGTCTTTATAAAAAATCAGGCAAAATCACTTATTGAGTTTTCTGGAATCTATTAAATATCCGTATGTCAACTAATGGTTTGGTCGCGCGATTATCATTTCTAAACTATTGATGAAATTTTTAACACTTGGCTGTACAACCAGTACAACCCAGTAAGTGCCATTCGGCACTCAATTTTTAAAAAAATTTAGGCTTGCAAAAAATTTTCTAATTTAAAATGTCGGGTGCTAATAGGCGGTCAATTTTTTTTGATTAGTAATGGACATTTTTGAGTAATCAAAACGCAATTTGAAGGGAATTTTTATCTCAAAAAAAAGTTGTTTTTTCTCTATGACTTTTTGCCATTTTTGGACCATTTTCTCATGAAAAAAACTTTTGATATTAAAAAAATATTTAATGTGGCACAATTTTTTAAGGGGGTGGCAATCGACTCAGCAGGAGTCAACTTAACTTACGAAATTAATTAAGTTGGTTACTTTTTTCTGCTTATTATCGTTAGCTGAACCAGAAATAAATGTGCATCTACTTATAAAAAATTTTGTTTTATTTTAGGGAGAGATTTGATCCGAACTTTTATTTTTTGAATTCGCTAAAAATTTTCAAGAAAAATCAAAAGGCATTATGAAAATTTTCCGTAGCATGTTTTTTTGTTCAAAATTTTTTCTGAATCGTTTTTTTTTTTGAAATCTATAAATAAAAACTAAAATAAATAGCCACTTTAAACCTTTTTCATGTATGTCTACATATTTTCTACTGCTGTTTGAAAAATCATTAATATGTTTATTTTGTCATTTTTTTTTTTGTCGACTTATTTTAGAAAAACTTATGAAAATTTTCCGCAATCAAGTTCAAATTATTTTTATTAGTAGGGTTTTTGAACTCCTCTCATTAACAAATCAGGCAGAATCACATATTAAATGTTTTTGTATCTATTAAATATCCGTATGTCCAACTAATGAGTTGGTCCGTTCGTTTCATTTTTTAAAAACTAATCGATGAATTTTTATAACAACTCGGCTTGTACCACTACGATAAGTGCATTTGGCCACTAAAATATTTTAAAAATTTTATTCTGGTCAAAAAATTCAAAATAAAATTGTGGGGTGTTAAGGCCGACCATTTCTTTTAGATAGTAAGGAACATTTTAATATCAAACGAGGATACGCCTGGACTAGGGCCAATTGAAGGTCAATTTTTATTTCTCAAAAAAAAATTGTTTTTCTCTACTTGTTTTGCCATTTTTAACCATCATTTTTTCATGGAAAAAACTTTTCATATCAAGGAAATTTTTAATAAGCAACATAAAAACAAGACTTTTAGCGCAATAACACCCGACAATGTCTTGAAGTTTATTAATATTGTCTTTAAAAAAATCTGTAGTCGAGTTTAGTTTGGAAATGGATGTACAGTGAAAAGTGTTGTTTTTATATTTTTCCCAGATAATTAGTTATGTTAAGAAATTATAACGTTTGCAAGAATGGACACTTTTATTTGAAGATAAAAAATAAAAAAATAACATTTTCACATTTTTTTTTTCTTTCATTTATAGCGTTCTGAAAAAATGTACCAAATCTTCCGGATCGATACCCTCCCCCTTAAGGTATTTTTAGGGAAAATAGCTGTACAATTAAATGGTTTTTATTATTTTAACAGATACTTAGTTATGTTATGAAAATAAGAAAATAACTAGTTTGCAAGAATTGAACACTTTTTATTAAGATAAAAAAAAATATATTTCCACATTTTTTTCATATACTCTTGAAAAAATGTTACCAATCTTTCCGGACTTATTGCTACCCCTTAATAAAGAATTCCGTTTGAACTTAAAAGAGTCACTGACCTGCTTAGAAAATTTAGTTTTTATTATCGAATATTATAGTATTATGATAACTGTATATCGCTATTTAAATATTTTAAATATTTTCCGGGAAATTCTAAAGTTTCGGACTTCATAAAGAACAATCTTAAAAAAAATCTGAAAACATTGTTAGCAGCTGTGTTTTGTTAGGCAAGTTAACCCACAATCTAAGAGTTATGTGCGTTAGGGGTAGTTACGTTAAAAAATGTGGCTAAAAATTTGAGTTCATACTACACTGCCTCATATATATCGATGATGGTGAGTTTGGCGGTCATTTCACAATAGGGTTCCTCCCGCTAGAAGCTATTCAAAACTGTTAATTTAGGTGATTTTCAGTAAAGAAAATTTCAATCATGAAATTTTGACTACTCCGAATTCCGAGAGGGTAAAGGGGGGAAATAGAGAGGATATCTACTGTATTGTACGAAGTAAAAACCAGCAATTTAGCTGGGCGAAATTTTAAGATATTTCTTTTTTAGGGATGAATCTTTGATTGTGCAATAAAGAAATTGACCTAAAATATTTTTTAAAAAACGGGCAATCACAAGGCTTTACTTTTGCGTTTCGTGGTCGCAACTATTTTCCGAACCCTCTTAATTAGTCAAATAATTGAGCATCTGGTGCTTCTCATTTTGGTCAAAAGCGGGGTCAAACACCGAATTCGTTAACCTTTTAAGGCAGAACGCGGACGCCGTTTCACTGTTTTAAACAACTGTAGTTGATGAGGAAGAGTCGTACGATGTTAAAATTACAGTATGTAAACATACTTTATGTTGGACGATAAATGTCTGAATTTGTCAAAAAAAAAGTAACAAAAAAGTTTTTGTATGACGATACCGGTAGTCAGTACCCGGTCAAAAATTCGGCCTTTTACCATTAAAATCAATTTTGCAAGGACTAGAATATCAGAATTTTTTTATATTTTCGTACGCCCACTAAAAATGGTTTTTCTCTGTGTACTATGAAGTCAGAAATTTTGATTTAAGGTCCTATTTGCTCCACAATCGATGAAATTTACACGTTAATTTGCCGATTTTCGGTATCTTAAGGGGGTTCTATAGGCAGCCCATATCTTTTGTACTGAAAATTATTTTGACTGGATTTTAGAATTTTTGATCTCCACGTAATTGTTTAATCATATGAAGAATAAAAATTTGAAAAAATATTTAACAATCTGGAATTTTTTTTCATAAAATTTTGAAACAAGCTTCATTTTGATATATAGGTTCTATAGGCAAGTCGTATCTTTTGAACTAAAAGAGCTAGAGGTCTGATTTTTATGAATTTTTGAACTCACGTGGCTTTTTTAGTCATATAAACTCAAAAAAAATGTAAAAAATTACCAAAATTTTTCGGAAAAAATATTAAAAATTTTTTTATGCAGTGTCGAAAATAAAAAAATCTTTTCTGCTCTAGCGCTCGAACGGGTTAAATATTTGGTTATTTAGTTTATAATACCGTTTCCAAAAACATTCAACTTACGAATCGTTTGGTCTTAAAAAAAACTTATTGGACGAATTGGATGTCCAGAAAATAAAATTTTCAAATCGTACCTCCTGGGAGTTAAAAAATGGAAATCGTTAAATCAGGCCACAGTTTGTTAACAATTATTACGAAAAACTATTGTGCACGGAAAATATGTTTGCCATGTAGCATGAAAAAAAAAAATAGCAACTCTCCGTGGCCAAATAGCAAAAAACAGTCCTTTTCGCCAGCTTTGGATACCTTTTTAGTGAGAAAATTGAAAAAGGAACAACATTTTTTTCCGCCTTTGAATTTTCCGAGGATTAATGTCAAATTTTGAAACATTTCCTAAATAGGACGAAAAATACAGCTTTTTCAAGAATTTTTGCTCCTGGTTAACCTCATTTTACCGGTTTGGTTCACATGCTATCTTAAAAATATTGATTCAAAACGTCTTCCAGAGATTACGAACTACTTATCAGAATGTTTTTATTCACTTCCTATGTCTATGCCGAGAGAAATAAAGCAATTAAAAAAGTCCATTTTGCCTATAAGAACCCCCTTAAGCCTCTGTTGAAATCATTTCGCAGCACCTGTTTATCAAAAACTTTTCACACAAAATGTTCATCTTCGGCATCGATAGAGACGTGGGTACTATAAAGCTGGGTTTCTCGATATCTATTTAGTTTTTTGATGCACACATGTGGCAAAGTTCAAGGTACCATAAAATGTTGACCATTTCACGAATTAAAAAATATTTTCAGCCTTTTTTTGGCGATTTTTTTATTTCTTTTTTATTGCGGTCTGAAAGATTTAACGTAAACAGGTTAACTTGTCCAAGTAAAATTAAGGTCATTCGATCAAAGCGTTCAAAAAATAAAGCATAAATTACTGAGAAAAAATACTTAGGAAAAATTTCGAATTTCCGAAATTTATTTTGGTCAAAATCAAACATTTTTAATTGAAAGCAAACCGATGACAAAGAATTTCGAAGTGCAAAGAAAATAAGTTTCCCTTCTATGTATGGATCTCGATATTACAGCCCCGTCGGTTATGTCAAATTTCACCATCTTAAACAAATTATTGTTGAAATTTTCTTTTGATATTTTTGATATTTTTTTTAGTGGAGGCTCAAGATTACAATTGCAAGCCTACCGGTGCAAGTTAATTAAGGTTATCGATCATAGCGTTTAAAAAATATGCATAAATACTGAAAAAAATACTTAGGAAAAATCGAATTTCCGAAATTTTTTTGGCCAAATTCAAAAAAATTTTAATTGATTCAGAAGCACCGGCATGACAAAATTTTGAAGTGCAAGAAAATTAAGTTTTCTACTATGTATGAATACGACATACAGCCTCCTCGGTTACTCCCTTAAGTAAAGCGTCTAGTGATACAAAATCTTTGATATGATTCCCTTGCACAGAACTCCGTCCTTATTTACCACTTTAGGAGATTTGACTTCTGCGGACTATAACTATGAGTACGGATAACCGCGATAGCATCATCACATTTTAGGGCCAATTTTAATATTTATCAAATTTTTCAGCCAATTTTGTTCGGGACGTTACTTATAGTGACTTAGTTTCCGAAATTTATCACAAGTGTAACGAGTTCAATAAAATAATAAAATAAGGAAAAAATTCTGAAGCATTGTTGTTAGCAGCGTGTTTTTAGCATTAACCACAATCTGAGATTCTGCGGTTAATTGGCGGTAAGTCGCGGTGGATTTCATTATATTCGACATAAATCGCAATAGATAATTCCAATCAGATTTATTCGAAAATTTATCACCTTTTTTTGATCAGCAGAAACAGAGCAACGAATATTAAAATAGATTTTCTAGATCTACTTAAAATTTCAGCTATAACGCGTTTAAAGGTGCTTGTTGATGTGAAATGTAGGAAAATTGCAAACAATTCAAAACGTTGATTATTTCTTGTTGTGGAGAGTTTCGGTAACCAAACTAAAATTATAACTACAGACTATCTTGCTCAAAGGAACTGAACACAAAATCCGGAGAGAGAGTTATCAGCAGTGGTGTAGAATGAAGATTTTTTAAAGCGATGAGTGAGTGGTAGCATGCCGCCTGTCGGCCAATCAGGAAGGGTTTATTTGAAATAATTATTTCACAGTCAGTAAATTTTCAAGGTTTTGTGTTCACTCTTACTCTGGAGCAGGATATCATAGAATCCAGACTATCTGCTCAGTTCAAGTTTTATTATCTTTTAATAAAAAAAATTAACTTTCGAAAATGTTCCTAAACAGACAACGAAACGTCAAGTTTTTACAACAAAATTAATATAAGAATAATGTTATAAAATGATTAGAAATAGGGTCATTGACCGATACGGGCGTTAAAAAATGGGAAACGCAACAAACGCCGGTTTTTAATTGCAGGTTCACGTGGACTTAAATAATTACAAACAACATTTTTAATTTTTTGGAGCTTCTCAAATTCTAAAAACTTTAGAATGTTCTAAATTAAAAATTCTGGAGGAGGATTAGTAGACCAATAGCAGCCTTGAAGGGTTACATTTTTTACACCCATGTACGGAATTGTTCTATATGCTGTTTTTTTGTAGATTCTTCAAATTACGGTTTCTAGACAAAAAAACGCCTGATGACCCACTACACACTTGACAAACGCTACATTATAACCATAACGTTCAACACAGAAGTTCACCTAAAGCTGATAAAATGAGAAAAAAAACTTTATAAGATAATGTATTGTCTTTTTGACAAATTTGTGGTTTTCATTATTGTTCATGTACCAATTTCAAATAAACGATGTTAAATTTTTGCATAAATTCGGGTGAAAAATTTGCGTGAACTTCATTCAAATTTTATGAGAAATCATTTAAGTATTTTCTTCAAATACAATAGTTAGGGGGTGAATTAGGTACTGCTTTGTGCGTGTATTTCCTGTTTTAAAGATTTGTGCAGAGTTGTACAAGTTTTTTACCAATTTGAATCTTGCTTTATCTTAGGTATCTCACAGTGATTTCTATTTTTAAGGCTTTTATTGTTTGACGCAAAACCAACACACTTTTAACTCTATTGTTTCTGGCATATCCCCTTAGGCAAGAAGATTGTTTAAATTCTGGTTTGGTATAGTACATATGTTGCTGATGAGAGAGAGACCGAAAGGTCAGCTAAGACGCGGCGAATCGAAACCCGAGTAACGTTCTGTACAACATCATGCNGTACGGAATTTTTTATATGCTGTTTTTTTGTAGATTCTTCAAATTACGTTTCTAGACAAAAAAAACGTGATGCACTCTCACTCCCCATAAAATAAGTCAAACACAGAAGTTCACCTAAAGCTGATAAAATGAGAAAAAAAACTTATAAGATAAA
Source organism: Oikopleura vanhoeffeni (assembly GCA_004367855.1). Taxonomy (NCBI): domain Eukaryota; kingdom Metazoa; phylum Chordata; class Appendicularia; order Copelata; family Oikopleuridae; genus Oikopleura; species Oikopleura vanhoeffeni. The sequence goes on from SCLH01000346.1 coordinate 52,655, forward strand.
TGTATTGTCTTTTTGACAATTTGTGGTTTTTCTTTATTGTTCATGTACAATTTCAAATAAAACGATGTTAATTTTTGCATAAATTCGGTGGAAATTTGGTGAACTTATTCAAATTCTATGAGAAATCATTAAATATTTTCTTCAAATACAATAGTTAGGGGGTGAATAGTACTGCTTTTGTGCGTGTATTTCCTGTTTTAAGATTTGTGCAGAGACTCCAAAAAAATTTTACTTCCTGCTTTTTGTGCGAAAAGTTAATAAAGTTTTTACCAATTTGAATTCTTGCTTATCTTAGGTATCTCACCAGTGATTTCTATTTTTAAGGCTTTATTGTTGACCAAAACCCACACACTTTTAACTTTATTGTTTCTGCATATCCCCTTTAGAAGAAGATTGTTAAATTCTGGTTTGGTATAGTACATTATTGTTGCTGATGAGAGAATGACCGAAAAGGTCAGCTAAGACCGGGAATCGAACCCGAGTACGTCTCGTACAAATCATGATCGTTTTGAGTGCTTTTACCACTAAGCTATCTCAGCACACATATACAAGGGTATATTCTCGCATATTACTCGCGCGCAGCTGTATTCGAGCTGTCTCTATCGGATACCTCAATCCGAATACAGTTCGCTCACTAACAACTCTCCCAGATTATAAGCTTGCTAACTCAGTCCTTAACGCTTTCGGTCCACATATGTACGCTTTACAGTATGTGGCCTACTCATGACTTACTAATCGCATGTGGCGCCCTCTGGTGGTCGACAGACCTTCGAGGTGTGGAGTGCACGAACTCTCAAGCTTGGTTCTACCCATAGCTCTATACCTAAGTCGATGCAGTACCTGATCGGGAAGTAGTACCAATGTACTAGACCAAACCATAAAATAACAATCTACTTCCTAAGGGGATATACAATGGCGCTCGCACGACGTTAACGTTATACCGTAAACGCCTTATTTGAGTATGGTTCAAGAGGCGGTATCAGAGGTAAAGCTTAGTAGTCTTTATAAAGCGGAACTGATTATTTTTTCTCTTTTCGCAGTGACCGATCAGTACGCGTGAGTTTCACATAATGGCCATAAAAATACTATGCTTGACATAATTTTGACGAAATATAGTCATTTGAGAGTTTACCATATTTCAGAGAATTTTTTCTTTTTTTCAAAAAATATATTCTCTCAAAATATCAATCATTGTATCGATCATCAACCCTCGGCCTCGTGTATCTAAAACTTTTTATAAACAAGCTTTTTTGAACTTAAATGCTAACGAAAAGTTGGCAGCTTGAAGACACCGAGTGTTGATGATTTATAAATCAGATAGTTGAGGATAACAATAAATCAGACCGACTTAAAAATGACCTATCTTAAAAGGGGATCCCGAGGCTTTTGCTTTCGCGTTTAAACTAATTGTTGAAGTTCTTATTGGTCATAATCGTGATTTCCGGTGCTCTCATTGGTCAAATGCGGGAAAAACACTAACACCTAGAGATACAAATATTTTATATAGGAAATTCCTGCCTGAAAATATTTTTTTGGTGAGCTAATTAGAAATTTTATGATTTTTATTGAACCCGGAGCTCAATCTCAGAAAAATTCTAGAAATCCAGAAATTTCCAAAAACTTTCAATTTTCAATTTTTTGTAAATAGCCGATTTACTATCTTACCGCCTTATTATAAGATAGTAAATCGGCTATTTAGTAAATCTGCTATATTTCAGAAAAATTGAAAGTTTTTGGAAATTTCTGGAATTCTAGAATTTTTCTGAGATTGAGCTCCGGGTTCAATACAAATTTCTAATCAGCTCATTAAAAAAATATTTTCAGGCATTCTTTTTTCGACCATAAATTTAATTATTAAATATCACATTTGCAATTTTGCAACTTTTTAGGTATTTTACTGATTTTGAAAAAATTGATTATTTTTTCAAATATTTTTTAAGAAACATATATACGTAAAATAGTATTTCTGAGCGATTACCGCTAACCTTGTTCTCCAAAAATGAATACAACTCAACAAAAGTCAATATTTAGTAAATATAGCCGATTTACTATCTTACCGAATAAGGCACACAAAATATTTTTTATTATTTATACTTTTTTCGGATGACTTAGCCAAAAATATTTCATGCTGCTGATATAAAGCATATTTACAAGCCTGATGGTAGCTGTATATTCTGACGAGAACAATCTTGGGTAAATATTTAGATAAAAATACAAAAATAATAAAACCCCTGATAGGAATCTATCATCTGGGATTCCCGCGTCGGGAAGTTTTAATAGTTTTTTGCATAATTAATAGATGATTATTAATAAATATTCATTTCTTACTCAGTATATCTCAGACTATAGGTCTAAGAAGTTCTGCCTCAGAAGTAAATCATAATTATTTTTTTCAATTTTTCATAAATTTATTAACTTGAGTTAGACTTTAGGTCTAGGAACTTCCTAGTAGGCAAGTCTGAGTCAGAACCAAATCATTTTTTTTGATAATTATAAAACTTTATTAACAAAAGATTTGAAGAATACGAAAATTTTTAATCAATGCAGTCCCAAAGTCTAAATAATTATCTAATTATTCAATTTTTCAATTGCAGCATTTCAAGATAGCTTGTTCGACCAACCTGTTAATTCAGTTAACCCTTGTGAGCATATAAAAAAAGTTCCGCCAAGGCACCAGAGCCACAATTGTGGCTCTACTTTAAATGTTGTTCACAGAAAGCTTAATGCAGTTGGAATTTGAATTTTTTCTGCATAAGGAAGTTGAGAGGTAATATTTTCGCATCCGAAATTTTATATTCTAGAATTTAAATTTTTAGTTTTAGAAAATATAGTGAGAAAAGCAAGGTAAACCATATCACGTGATAGACGGTCACAGTTGTCTTCACAAGTGACCTTTTTGTCGGAAACGATGCACAAGTATCTGGCCTACGTCATCGTTTTGTCCGCTTTGATTTATATTTCAAACATCAAAAGTAATTTATAAATAAGTCGAAAATTTTGATGGAAAAATCATGATTTTCGATTAAAAATGTTTATTTTTCCCTATAAAAGCAGATTATTAAACTTTTTTTATTATTTTCAAGTTAATATGGTAATGAAGTACAACTGTTGACAGCTTTTGATTGCTTAAATTCACTTTTATAATAATTTAATTTTTCATGGGATACTTGAAGTTGAAAATTTAGAAATTTCACTTCCGAAAAAAAATATCTGCCCCTAGATACCAATAAATTTTTATTTCAACTATTATGTAT
>SCLH01000346.1:62084-84809 GCA_004367855.1 Oikopleura vanhoeffeni
AGAAAATTCAGAAACAATTTAAAAAAAACTATTGAAAATTTTACGTCTCAAACGACAGACCCTTTATTTGAGATTTCTGTTGTTTATAATTATAAAGGTTAGGATTTTTTAAGTCATAAAATTGGCTTGTTAATATTGAACTCGGAAAGAAAAAACTTATTTTTGAAATTCTTAAAAAAAATTCCAGACCTTTTTTTGGAAAATTTAGATAGCGACCAAAATAGCGACAAATGGTTTTCTGCACGTAAAACCTTGGAGAAAAATATGTGGTAGAAATTTTTTTGGCTTCCTGGGTTGATCACGTGACCGGAAATCAGTCATCGAAATTGCTCAAAATGACCGAAAAACCCGGTTTTGCGAATTACCGTAAACCGGTAATCATCGGAGAAAAAGAAAAAAGTTCCTGCGTTCCAAATTCGGTTAAGATTTAGATGCAGAAAACCGTTTGTCGCTATCTAGTGTGGTTCTCTCAGAACAGATACCCCTAAAGGGAGTGGTCCAGGCAAATTACATATTTTTGAATCGCCCCCCTGAACAGACTGAGAATGGGGAAAGGTTCATTTTGCCATTGATTTTGAGGAAAAAGTTAAGTGGGTCATTTTAAGAAGACCAATAGAAAATTTCGATCGCACAAATGAGCTCTACAGAGGCACTAGAAAAGTGCCAAAATCAATTCTTAAAAAGTTATGTTTGGCTTCGTCTATTAACCGATTCTCATGTTTTTTTTCAATAATCTTTTATTTTTATAATCTAAAGACTCGAAGGGCGAATTCAAAATTTCAAGCTAAAACTCGAAATATGATTTTTTTGGTCAATTTCGAAAAAATGTCCGAAACAAAATGCGTCAATCAAAATTTATCGTCTTGACGTAAGCCAACTTTCTCGTCTGTGTTTCACTGGCTTTCTTTTAAGCCTAATTTCGAAAAATAAAAGCACTTTTTGTTTTTAGAAAATGACCAAAAAAATCATATTTCGAGTTTTAGCTGGAAAGTTCAAATTCGCCCTTGAGAGTCTTTAGATAATGAAAATAAATAATTATCGAAAAGTGCCTGTAGCATTTGTGCTATCGAGAAATTTTTTTGACTAGAAATGGTGCCAACAATCATTCTTAAAAAGTTATGTTTGGGCTTCGTTATTAACCGATTCTCATGATTTTTTTTTCAATAATCTTTGTATTTCATTATCTAAATACTCTCAAGGGCGAATTTGAAATTTCCAGCTAAGACTACGAATATTGATTTTTTTTTGGTCAAATTTCAAGAAAAAATGCTTCATATTTTTTCGAAATTAGGCTTCAAAAAAGCCAGTGAAACCAGACGAGAAAGTTGGCTTACGTCAAGACGATAAATTATGATAGACGCATTTTGTTTCGGACATTTTTTCGTAATTGACCAAAAAAATCATATTTCGAGTTTAAAATGTAAAAAGAGTCGTAAATTTGGAGATCGTTTCAGATATTCGGTCGATTTTCCGCATTTTTATAATATAGAGAAAACGAGTTTGCACTTTTCCTTAAATTAAAATGACTTAAAAAATTATCAAAAATAGGTGAAATTCACAAAATTTCGGTCGTCAAAGATCCGGAAACAGGAAATGCGAGATATTATGATCCCGAGCAAGGATCGTCTAATTTAGCAATGAATTTTGGCAATTTTCAATGTCCAACAATAAATTTTCAAAGCGATAACACAACCGTTGTGTTACATGAAATATCTTCGCCTAAAGACATACCTCGTATAAGGCAAGTTTTTAAGGAGAAATTTTTGTTAATTTAACTTTTTCAAACTTCTCAAGGAGAAAATAAAAAGAGGAAATCGACAAAACGAATATTTTTTTGAAAAAGCCAATTTTCAACTACAGTCAAAAAAATCTTGATTTTTTTCTTAAAATCTTGAAATTTTTTTAAGATGCCACCTTCTTTTCGTTTATTATTTAAAATTTTTTAATGAGTTCGCAGTTAAAAGCAAAAAATCAATTTATTGAAAAAAGCTAATACACTACTGTAATTTTTTTTGGTTGGCTGTAAAAGGTAAAAAAGCTAAAAAATCAAATTTTGCTCTATTTCTAAAATTAGACTTTTTTAGCCTTTTACAGCCAACCAAATAAAATTACAGTAGAGTGTATTTAAACGGACAGGTTTTGGGTTAAAAAGTCCTAAAACGGGCACTTGGACCATTAAAATTATCCGTTAAAACGTGACGGACAGATTGCATCTTTAAATGCACGCTTGCAGGACTTTTTAACACAAATCGACTCGTAAAACCTGTCCGTTTAAATACACCGTACTGTGATATACATCGCTTCATTTGTAAATTTTTTATGCATATTTTTACTGAATTTAACAAAATGGAATGTTTAAAAAATATCATGATTTTTAGGAAAAGAATTAAGATTGTTTTTTGGTTAAGAACGCAAAAAAATTTGAAAAGTTTCAGTCTTTTACCTGTTTGCCTCCTTTCCTTTCAGTTGTCGATTTCATAACTTTTGATTTCCGCTGAAGCTCGGCTACCTACGAAATAATTATTAGTTCACTTATCAAAAATTAGCTTGTGAGATTCAACTTGGCGGTTTCTCGGTTACTGGTGATATCCGACAGATTTTTTCTTATAATTTTCAGAGTCAAATTTTGTAATATGATACCATAGGATGATAAATTGTAATCAAGGGGGAGTAGGATTGAATTTAATCGGGAAGTGGGCTCTTTGAATGAAAAATGATTTTTTTCCGATTTTGAAATATGACACCAATATAATTACTAGTGGGCTCCTTTTAAAAACTTTAAAGAAATATGGACGAAGACGGCAGATTTATTGCGTCTGCATTTTTATTAAATTTGCCACGTATGAGAATCGCCTCAAATGTCAAAGACTTAATTGACAAATTCAATGAAAATATTCGAAATATACTGAAACAAAAATATTTGGGCCGACAAATAAACGTCAATTTCGAAACTTATAACGCTATAAAAAGCAGACAAAGCAGAATATTTCGATACATCAGATGTGACCTGGAAAAAGTATGGGATGGAATTTTGAAAAAATATCAGGATTCTGTTGTTCATCTAACAGAGGATGAAGAATATATCCAAGAATGTTTAATCAAAGACCTAGAAGACCAATCAAATAGTAGGGGGATGGGCATTGGTTAAAAATCTTGATATTACGATTATTAATTTTTCTCGGACATATTGAAAAATATTTAAATAGATAAGAAATTGGATCTTATCCGGGTGTCATATTACATGATTTTGCTATCCATAATTTTTGAGTGAAGTTTTATGGCAATATTTAATTTTGAAATATAACACCTTAAAAGTCTCAAATTACAGTATAGCAAAATTTCAAATAACTGGATTTGTAACCATAAAAAGGCGATAATTCGCTGACAGCGATGGCTGCAAGACAGGGCATTACATTTCAAAAAGCAAAATGGCTCGTTCAGGTTATTTAAAAAATACCCTTTAAATACAATTTTAAAAAATCTTATTAATAGGCATTCGGTACCAAAAAATTTAGCGTCACAACGAGCCCATGGATAGATGAGTCTATAGTAGAGCATAGGTTGTGGTTCACAAATCGAATGACAGAAATCTGGGATCCCTTGAACCCACATTTATTTAATAATAAAATAATATTTTTCAGTGATGAGAGTTATGGATATAAATTATTAAAAGATGAAATAAAACTTTATTTTTGAGCCCAAAATTGGCCGAAGGCTAAATATTCAAGTATTTTTTTAAATATAAAGAAAATTTTCATATTTTTGACAAAAAAATCTATTTTTAAGGACTGAAAATGTTTAAAAAATTTATATCCATCTTTGTCATTTCAAACTTGCCCCATCATCATCGCACGGACTAACTACTTGGGGACACACAAAACGCAGATCACTTGAAGTTATTCAAAAAAATGACCACTATATAAGCGTCAGTGGGATTGTTGCGCATGGTCATAGACTTCCGTTGATTTTTTTGGAGGACATCGAATACCGGTAATTAAAGTTCCATTAATATTATTTGTCTTAGTCATATCATTCGCGTCGAGGTCAAAAGTGATTCGTTAAAAATGACACTAGGCTAGAATGATATAATACGATCCCTCCTCAAACATAATTATTAAGAATCAATGGAGAACCATTTATTGATGCTGATGGCATAAGAATGCACAATATTAGTGTGACGACCTCAGTTCATATAGAGTACACTCTAGAGAGGGCATTGAGTTATTTCAAAGAAAATAACCTTTGGCGAAGTTTAGGTGATGGTCGAGGCGAGTTAGGTAATTTTTTGACCTCTTAATTAATTTTTTTATTCGTTTTTGATTCAGTTGGATGCTACTGGCAGCAGGACGGAGCTCCTGCACATGCTAGTATAATATCAATGGAATGGTTAGAAAAAAATTTTGGCCTTTCCAACTGTATCTCACGAGCGCCGAGGGACTACAAAACACGCGTATTTTGTCAGTGGCCTGCTCACAGCCCCGACTTAAACGTATTGGACTTCTGTTAGACTGTCCGAAATTGACTAAATTTAATTTTAAGGAGGTGGTCGAGAAAATTTTGACTTTTTTTATTATTTTTCTAAGACAATTTATTTTTTTAAAATATGAATTGATCTTACCGAGTCATATTTTGAAAAAACATTTGTCAGTTAAAAATTAATGAATAATTGTAGCTCAAAATTGGACAGCCTTTTAAAAGTATATGGGGATTGGCAAAAAGATACCTTCGCAGAGATCTGCCAAGCGGCGTGGCTTTGACGCGAAATATCTTAAAAAGTGCCTTATTGCACGTCTGGGATGTCATGGTTACCCCAACATTGGTAAACACTGCGTGTGCAAAGGGGTTTATCGATCGTTGCCGAGGCACAATTAGTAATATGGGCCATACTAGTGAATCACTCGGCCACCTTAAGGAATTAGAAGAAAGAAACTTATTTGTTCCTTTCTGGGATCGTGAAGAAAATAATGTTCCATTTTGGGAGCTACCCAACATGGGCATTTTGGGCGATCATCCACAACGACCTAACCCATTTTAATTTATTTTACAATATTAGTACTGTTGTTTCTGTTATAAAATTGAACATCCTAATAAAGTCATAACGTTGATAAAATATTTGCTTCATTTTAATATTTTAAGGTTTGAGTTCAAAAGGTATTCATTTTTTATGATGACTAAAATTCAAAATAAATTATTCACACTACGACTATACATACAGTCGAAATTTACAATGAAAATATTCAATGTAAAATGTTTTTTAAATTGTGTAAATTAATCCATTTGGATTTTTTGGTCCCTATGCAGTCCGTGTTACTTCGGGATGGCTATGATCGGATTCAAAGATTCTCTGCCTGGGCTCCCCATTTATGGGTCTCTTATCCTCTTAACAATAGGTCAAGCCCGGGAATCAACCCGGTCGAAGCGGGAACTAAAGGCAAAACAGGCACTTTATTTAAATTTTAGTCATCATAAAAAATTGCAACACAAATGAAGAAAAAAAGTACCCAAAAATCTCCTTTTATCAGCCTTCGGCCGATTTGGGACTCATTTTTGAACAAAATTGAATAAAAAAATTGTACCTCCTTAATTTGGGCCGGAACCCCCTTATATTTGGCCGGAAACCCCCTTAGTTATGGCCTAAACCCTCTCAATTAGGGCCTAAACCCCCTTAATTTGCGCCCAAACCCCCTTAATTTGTGCCGAAACCCCCTTAATTAGAGCCAAAACCCCCTTAATTTTGCCTCAAACCCCCTTAATTTGTGCCGAAACCCCCTTAATTACCACCAACACTCCCTTAATTAGAGCCTAAACCCCCCTTAATTTGGGGTCAAACCTCCTTAATTTGGGCCGAAACCTCCTTAATTACCACCCACACCCCCTTAATTTGGGCCTTAACCCCTTTATTACCACCCACACCCCCTTAATTCCCGCCCACTATCCTCTAAAATTCCCCTTTTTTAAATACACTTTTTATTGGCCTTCGGCCGAGTTGGAGATTATTTATCAACAAATCCCCTTTATATCGGCCAATTTTTTACATGTAAGTTCACCATGTAATATGACCCTTGGTGTCAAGTTTTATATTTGACAATTTTATCAGATTCTTAATAAAATTCTAGCACCGTGACCAGGTTTTCATTCAGTTTCAATGATCCAGTTAAATTATACCAAAAACGTAATATGACCCCCAGGTGGTGTCAAATTTTATTTTTTGCAATTTCATTGAATTCATGAAAAAATTCTTGCACCATGAGCAGGTTATCATTCAATTTCAATGCTCCAGTTAAATTATACAAAAAAGATGTAATATGACCCACGGGTGGGATCGAATATCATTATTAATAATTTTTTTCGAAATCCTTGATTTTTTTGAACTTTCTCCTGTAAGTTTGAAATCGAAAATTTTGATGCGATCGAAAAACCTCGATATTTTTGGAATCGCAATAAAATTATCTTTGTTCTGAAGTGCGATATGATCCCATTGGTTTCACATTACAAAATTTGACCCCTGATGATGTTCATCAAAAAATTACAAGACATTTGGTGTAAAAACAATGACACATAAAGTCCAGTTCCCCAGAAGTTCCCCTTTAAAAAACTACAAATCCGGTCGAGAGCACGTAAAAACTCTTTGGCTACCAGATCCAATTAAAATTTCTGAAATCAGATGTGTTAACATTTATTGTTATATGATCACTATCAGTTGTAGCGAATGTTCTCATCCGATTTCAGAAATTTTAATTGGATCTGGTAGCCAAAGAGTTTTTACGTGCTCTCGACCGGGTTTGTACTTTTTTAAAATGGGACCACCCTTGAAACAAAACGATAAGAGACATCGGTAAGCGGTGTTTTGTATCCGATAGCCAAGAAAATTTTAACCTCTAAAACTTTTTTACGTGCGACAGATTTGACAGAGTTACCACAGATTAACCATATGAGATATCACAAAACGTTTTTTTGCTTTCGATTGAAAACTCAAAAATCATAACTCAAAATACCTATTGTTTTAACTTCAGAGATTTTTCATTAAATTTTTAGATGACTAAATATGGGTATGAAATGAAACAAGAATATATTTTTAGAATAATCATCAGTTACTTCGGCCTGATTGAAACAATTTGAAACCATTACCGGTCTCAGATCTTCAAAAAAATCCAGGCGTTACACGCGGAATTAAATTCTCTATCTGCCAATGAATGGTGTCATTGGGTTTCCAAATACGAGAAAGCTGGAAACACCAGATAGCTCCTAAAAACCACCTAACGGCTGGAAAATAAATTTCCAAAACTTGAGTTTCATTAAGATTTTTCATAGAGACAGAATTTAATTCTTCGATGATATATCATCATTTCTCCCATAAACCACAAGTTTTCAGGTACTTGTGTCTAATAACCGAGAATTGCTGGTAAAGCAAGCTTTATAAGTTTCAAGCTGAATGCTAAAAAACGTTTTGTGATATCTCATACCGTGGGTCTGTGGTGACAGTCATATTTGTCGCGCCTAATAAAACTCACGAAGAATTTTAAAACTTACATTTACCTGCATAGCTTGATCAATAGTGATTCCAGTTTCTTGATTATTTTCATCTTTGGCGACAAACATGATTCCAGCTTGTTCTGCGGCTGCTTGTAAAATGGCTGGATCTGTGACTGGAACCTCATTTGAATCAACAGCGGCGAGACGGACTGCTTAAGCTTCATTTCCACCGTCATGTGCACATCTGCTCTCTGGATAATCTCAGGAAGTTCACCTAATTAATTCATTATAAAATTGTTTATCATTATCTGAATATAAAGGTAGGCCCGACAAAAATATCCTATCATTTGGCTTGGAATTTTCGGATAAATTCGAAGCAAATGATAGGCAATTTCAAAAACGGTTTTGTGTTTTTGAAAACTTTCCAAGTGCAATTTTGAAAAAATTTCGCACAGACCATTTTATTCATGATTTACTACTGTCAAATGTGTCTATAAGGACAGGCGAATTTTTATTGTTTTGTCCATGTGGAAACGTATCGTTTTATCACTATAAAAAATTTTCCACTAAAAATGCTCTTAAAAATAATAAATAGCACTAGAGAGCTAAAAATGCAAGCTAAATTTTCACAGGACTTTTAAATATCATTGATTTGTGTTCCGTGAAAAATATTACTATCTGATCAAGAAATTTTTAAAAAATTGTCAGCAATTGCTTGAAAATCCGTTTTAGAAATTGCCTACCATGAAACTTAATTCCCGTAGTGTCACAAAATAAAAATGTTCTGGAATTTAAGTTAAATATAGAGAAAAAGTGTGTTTAAAGCCACGCGTGTTACCAAATATTCCAAGCTTAACTTTTTTGATGAGATAGTAATATTTTTCACGGGAAATTGTTCAAAAACGCAAAACCGTCTCTGAAATTGCCCATCATTTGGCTTAGTTTTTTTAAAGGACACCACCCTTCTCATGACGATTACGGAAGAGCCATAGATGATATCGAGAAACGTTTTTTTTAATTCAACTGCCAACAAAAATGCTCAATGGAGAATTTTTTTTATTTTTTTTGGACTACCGGTTCACCGGATATTTATTATATCGAAAATGATCTCTACTGCGCTTTTCTGTCCACGCCTACCTGTAGTGTATGTAGTGACGTTCTGAATGGCTGGTCACAGGTAGGCGTGGACAGAAAGGCGCAGTAGGGATCATTTTCGATATAGGCATTTTCAGCATAAAATTTGATGGAAAAAAATGGAAACTCGTATTTTCTAACTGGAAATCATCAAAAATATTGTTCAAGCAGTAATTGTGTATACAATCGTGATATTAGAATTAGCTAACCTAAAAATTTAACTTTTCGGCTGATTTTAAGCAACAAAATTTTGGGCCCACCGAGATTCGAACCTACCAAAAAAATTATATTCTGGTTTAAATCCGGTGAACCTGATATTCTTTCAACTTTATGAAATTTCTCTAGTGAGCTATTTTTCTTGCCAGTTGAGTGCAAAAAAACGTTTTTCGGTATCATCTAGGGATTTCGCGTAATCGTCATGAGAAGGGTGGTTGTTTTTTAACAAACTACGTTTTAATTTTCGAAATACATTCAAGGATAATTTACAGGGAAGGGCATCCGAGCAGATTTTGCTGATCGGATCGGAAATTTCGGGCCTCATTTTTGCTGATCGGATCGGAAGCACATTTCAAAATTTTCTGATCGGATCGGAAAAAAACCGAGCGGAAGAAAATGTGATCGGATCTGAAAAACCGACCTGATCGGACCCGCTCCGTTTTTTCCGAGCGGGTATTTTAGCTCGGTGCCCTTCCCTGATAATAGGCAAACTTTCCGAAAATGCTGATTTTTGGATAACGGGACATTTTTCCAAAAAAGTTTCTGGGTCAATTTCAGCACAGAAAGTAAAATGCTGCGAAAATAAATAAAGTCTGGGTTGGTCAATTTTGGCCGTTATGGACTTTTAAATTTGTTAAATTACCTTCTCTGACCATCCGTTCATGTTATTCAGCCGAGACTTTGATAAATTTTTCAGTGGTGGTGTTTCGTCATCTTGTACTTCTTGATCATTCTCAAATCGGTCCACGTCTTTTTTTGTTACGTTCGTTATTTCGTCATTGTGCTCTCCTTAATTTTTTAAATGAAGAAATGAATCAGAAAAATAAATGAATATAAAAATCTTCACGATTATTCGTGAAAATTATGCGAAAATCAGAATTTTAAGGAATTATCTTGAATGAAAAATAAAAATTATCGACCAAATTAAATTGGTTTAAATTCTCAGAAATCTTAGGATCGTCAAAAAATATTTCCAAAATTTCTTTAAAATTGATTAAAATACAAAGGACTTTCATACCGTACCTGAAAGAGTTGCTGGCGGTCTGCGTTGTTCGTTGATATTTCTTAAAGTTTCTCATTTGCACAGTAATAAAATCTCAATTGAGAAAGAATGGTTTAAAGGTAACTCGTGTTCTTTTTCAGAGTTCATTTACTCGCTTCTCATTGGCCAAACAAAATATTTTAAAACTGTGGGAGGCCGGAACTCAGAAATGGCGCACTTGGTTATAGGCCCTACGTTATATGCTCTGAAAAAATTTACCAATCTGCCGGATCGATGCCACCCCTTAAGATTTTTTTTCTTAATTTTCAAATTTAAAATGTAACTTTGAAATTTCTGAAAAAATTTGCAATTTTATAAACAGAATCTAAGTCTCTGTTTGCTTTATTAAATTGTTAAGGAAATAAATCTAACTTTTTAAGCAGCGAAAAATTGGTCTATGTGACGGTCACACATTGTGACCACGAAAGAACTTTTAGTCACAACAAAAACTTCGAGAAATATTATGCGATTCGTCTGTGGTTGCACAGACAAATCTATCACTGCTTAAAAATCTAGCTTCAAATTTTTAATTTTTCTCATCAAAATTCTGAATTTTTTAAAAACTATTTAGTTTTGTTAAATATTTTCGAGAATTTTCTGTGGAAATATTTTTTGGTTTGCCCTGTTCCAAGTCAGCAAAGTGCTTAGGTTGTCCAAGGATTGAAGGCTTCACTGTTAAACCGAGCGTTTATGCTCTTCTGCGCCGTTGAAACGCAAAATAAAATAGCCTAAGAGCGGATTCTCAGCCTTAGAAAAAGAAGGGCCACCCGGAACATTTTTGTCACCTCTTGGTGGTCCGACTTATCTCATCTAATAAGGCGGCCGTTGATACACGTTTATATCCTAGACAAAAATCGGTGTGAAAACCTACGCAACTTTTGATATATTAATATTCAAACATTCACACCACCCTAACGATTTGAAATAAGAAATTTCAAAACTCAAAAATGGGTATCGATGTTTTTAAGCTATCTTGTAGATTTTTTTTTCTGGTCATTTTAAGACGTAAGTTTTTTTTGGTTTTGAGATTTTTTTCAAAAAAACAATGTTTAACCCCTAGACTCATTTGAGTATTGATATCCCCCAGAGACATGAGAGCCACTTTTTTGGCTTGACTTTGAATTCATATTATGGGAAAAGTTTAAGTGTTAGGGAATTAATTATTATGAAATCATTGAGATACAGGATAGACTCAAATTTTTTATAAGTTATATTAAGACAATTAAAATATTAATCACTTCATTTCCGCTGTGGAAAAGTGAAGTTAACTCAAACTGTTTTCCACAGAAAACCATACAATTTTAATAATGAGATGCTAGTAAAATAAAATTAAGTGAAACCTTATGTTCCTTAACCTGGTCTCCGATTTAAAATACCTTATCGGGTTCGTCTATGAAACGATAATTCTCACCTCTGAAATTATTAAATTAGTGGTAAACAATATGTCTGCACCTTATATTTCCGCCCCGGTTTCTCATTCATGCGCAATTTTTGTGTTTTCAAACAAAAAGAAATAAAAAAGTTCTACATTTAGTAGAAACATTATCAGTTTTTTTAAAGATGGTCAAGACGAATTCCTAAAAACTGAGTATTTAAGACCTTGTTGTTTGAAATATTAATTGTGAGATAAAGCTGATAAAGAAAAATTTCAGAGAAATCAAAAAACAAAGTAGGATAAAATATATTTTCGAACGGTGCTCATCCAAAAAAAAATTTCCTATCATTCTTCAGAAATTAATTGCTAACTCTATGGGCGATTTGAACTTGAACTTCAATTTCGATTATTTTTGTCCTTTCCGGTCTTTTCAAAAAAATGAAAGCCACTTTTATGGCTCTATAAGTCTAGGGGTTAAAGTTGCGAAAAGTGACCTTTTTGTCCGCCGGTTCTAACGGGGTTAAAATAGCGGTATTACAAATAAAATAAGCTGACTCGACAGCGAGGGTTTTCTCCAGAGGTTCATTTTTGAATATTTTTTTGCAACGTTATCGGATGTACCGGCTGGTTAAAATTAATCGGTAAAGTATAGCTTTTGGTACCGGAAGTGATATTCCAATGAGTTAGGGTCATAAGTGACCG
The DNA here is from genome assembly GCA_004367855.1 of Oikopleura vanhoeffeni. Lineage (NCBI taxonomy): Eukaryota > Metazoa > Chordata > Appendicularia > Copelata > Oikopleuridae > Oikopleura > Oikopleura vanhoeffeni. The sequence goes on from SCLH01000346.1 coordinate 74,027, forward strand.
AAAGGTGGCGCCATAGGGGAATATAAATTCTGAGTGAAAACCGAAGGTGATATTTTCCCATGCTATAAATTGTCTTTGCTAAAAATCCTGAGTCTAAAAATGACCAGAAAAAAATTCTCTACATGATAGCTTAAAACATCGATACCCATTTTTGAGTTTTGTTATTTTTTATTTAAAATCGTCCCTCTTAATAAGATCGTAGTTTGCGTTTTTTGTAATCTTGACTTGGGGCCCTCATGAGCTCAATTGGAAAAATAACGAAAGGAAATGTGGGTTTTCTAAAGTTGTAAAAATATCCGTGGTCGTTATTTCTTCATGATTAAATATAAGTTGGAGAGTAGTAGTCATATTTTACAAGGAAGAAATTGCCTATGTTTGTTCAGAATATAATTGTAGATGAAATGCCCCCCTTAAATAATCAACCATAAATATGGTTAAAATCACGCATAGGCTATGCGGCATAGCAGTTGAAATATCAAACAAATTCGTATATTCCCAAATTTAATATTTTAACTGGTTGTTGAAACTTTTTTGAAAATATTAATAATTAATTGTACAATAAACAAAATAAAAACTCTAAAAAACTGATCACATTGCATTTAAATCCCAGAGAGTTCTAAAATAAAAATGTTCTAGAGTTTAAGTTGATTAATACAGGAAAAACGGAAAATGGTCACGGGTGACCATGAAGTTACTCTGGGAGTTAAGGAGCCACTCAACTCTTTTTTATCTCAAAATATAAAAATTATTTAAAATCTATTTGATTATGAAGTTTTTATGTAAATTAAAGCACGTATAAGATTTTTCCTGAAAAGTAATGATATTTAAAAAATCTATATTTATTTTTGAGAGAGGCTTGAAAATCATTTGGTACCAATCATGAGTTGCTCAGATGAAATTTCCCTATTTTTCAAAATCTTGATCTGATAAGTTTACGTGTGATTTTAAAACTTTTTCAGAATAATTTCAGAAAAAAATTAAAAATAATAATAATTTCGTTTCCTTCGTTATATCGGAAAACGTGTAATTTAAAATTATGGACTTTCAAATCGAAAACTTCATCCATAATATCTAATGCTCAGATCTTATCAAATTCTCATTTCCCTTTTTGGATGTTGTCTATGATCTAGAGCACGGTGCTTTTTTTGGAGGTGAATAGGAAACATTAAAATTCTTATTATGAATTGAAATAATTGAAATAATTTGAAATTTTGGTAGTCCTTTAAGATTTTCTCGAATTAAGTTTTACTTGCTCAGCGTAAAAACCCTAATCTTTAGGAACTATAAGCGGCATAATTTTACATTATAATGATTTACTGGAGTGATAAAATGCCAATATCATAGCTTAAGGGGTAGCGGTCGCAAAATGGTACTTTTTGTACTTCCACTTTACCAGAATACTAAACTGCTTCGGAACTTTTGAGAATAGCCATTTGGTAGATATATCCTTAATCTACAAAAAAAATTAATCAGAATAATTTTTGGCCGACCCTGGTGACCACCATGCAGCGAATTCTAGAACCACTAATCAAAATTTTAAAATATATCTCCCCTAGAGCTAGCATAGGATTTTACTCAAACTTGGTATGAACCACGGAAACACTAATGGTTGTAATATGATGGTGGATTTTTTAATTTCCAACTAGTTTTTTCTAGAACTGCGAAAAACCGCCTAATTTCACGATTTTCGCTATTCAAAATCTATCTCCTCCTAGATTACATTTCAGAATGCAGTACAGGTTGAATTTTATTTTTTGTCGGTGTTTCACGCATCACTTATTATTACATTATAAATTAGCTATAAGTTACACTATAAATTTAGTGATGCGTGAAACACGACAAAAAATAAAATTCAACCTGTATAAATTTGAGGAAAAGATGGAGCAATATGTTTTTGTTATTATGATGGTGCAGAATTTAAAAATGTTTTGTTGAATTCTAGAAAATCGCATTTTAGTAAACCGGAAGTGAAATCTTGGCAAAAATGAAAGTCGTCGTACTAAGTCGAAAGTACCACCAAATTAAAGCTTGAGTTTCACTGATCAAAAAATCTGCTAATAGCTTTTTGATATTTTGAGTTTTTCTGGTCAAAAAGTGGGTTTCAATGTTTTCCAGAAAAATTCTGAAAAAATTGAAAATTTCGAACTTTTTTTGTGTTTTTGTTTTTATCAATAAGTTTATGCTTTCTAAGTGTTCCCAAGCAATTTCGTGCTATTTTTACACCCCAAAGTACCCTCAAAAGAGTGCGACCGCTACCCCCTTAAAATGGCTACTTTGAAGAGTTGACCGAGTAGATAATTTTTCTTTCAGTTTTTATCAAAAGAAATCGATGCCTTCTTGGCAAACAATTTTCTCGAGGATATTAAGGACGTTTTGCATGAATTTCAAGTAGCGATGAGTCGAAACAAATATACAGGGGGGCATATCGCCGAATATGCCAATATTGCCGAAAATAATCTACGCAATTTCACGATTATCAGCTAAATTCCTGCCGGTGCTCATATCCCCGGTGCTCATATATCGCCGGAATTGCGTATTTGAAGATTACATTTCCCAAATCTACTTTTTTGAATTTTTATTTGATTGCGTTAAGTCACTTAACTTAAGTGGAGTACTTAATTCTACACTTTTTGGTATTTAACTTTATTTTAACCTATTGTAAAACTCCATATAAAATTGAAAAACTTTTCCAATTACGACGTCATTTTAAACGCCTACGCGTTTAAATTTTCCAACGAAAACATTTATTTCTCTCCCTGTATCGCCGAAAGTTTGCATTTGACATTAAAGCTCGTAGGTCTTTGAAGGACGCAATAGCGGATTTAGTTCATCAGTACGCGATTCGTTTCAACGCTTCATAGAATGCCCGTGATACTTGAAATTGAGTTTTCTTGTCCTAAAAGGTTTTTATAAAACTAAAAAGCGTTTACTTATTTGTCCTTGATGGTCTAGAAGTGCCTTATGGTCTTAATGGTTTAAAAGCAATCCAATTAATTTCAATTTGTTTGTAAAATTAACCAATATATCTTCATTTCACGCAATTCACAACTGTTCCCGATGTTTTTGACAAAAAAACGACCAATAAGAGCAATTTATTTTACTAAAATAATGAATGCTTTTGATCAAAAACTTTCGGACCTTTGGGAGTCCCTATTTTCCAGTTCAGAAAAAATAACAAACAAATGAAAGGCTTTTTTTACTAGTTCTCGATCAAAAAATAAACTTCATTAGTACACTGGTTAAAACACGATCACAAATTTGACGTTAATTCGTAGCGTCGCCTTGAAAAATTGATTTCCAGAATAAAAGATAAATTATAATTTTTTTGGTTCTACGAGCTAATGTTGAATCAAGTTTTCGAATAGCCCAGGGCCATCGGCCCTTCATTCTTAATGATTCATTAAATTATTTATAAAAGAAAATGAACCAAATTGTGCAGTTTTTGGTTATAAATTTTACGCTGAATCGAATGAGTTTCCTTTAGATTAAAAACATGAGATATCTTAATTTTTGGTGTTTTGGTAGTGTTTTTTCTTAAGAGTTAACTTTGACCACCCGAAATTAAACCAAAAAGTAATTATTCCAAAATTTACACCAAAATTTTGAGCTTCGAAAACAAACTTAGGTCTTAACTTTTCGTAGTTATACGACCTTTTTATCGGATAGCTGATTTTAGCTCGGGAGGTTCAGGTATGAATAAAAATAACACGAGTGTAATTATAAAAAATAACTTCATTAAAACGTGTTCACGTGAAATTTGAACTTGAAATATAATCTCCAAGCAAAATGTCCTTTTCAGATTTATCTTTTTTTGCCTGAAATTTTCATTTTTCATTGCGTATGTACAAAGAGCGATTCGATAAAATTTAAGCCGAATACATGTTCGAAATATTTGGCTTTACGTCACATTACTCTAGCGCCCTATCATAGTAGCACTAGAATTTTGTACTTACGCCCCCTACATCCTCGTCGTTATATAAACGTTACAAGACCTTTCATCAAATCATCAAAGTTCGTTATCTAAGATAGTGAAAACGATTTCAATCAACAAAAACTAAATATAAAGAGCCAAATAACGCCAATAATGTGGCTTTATGGATTATTAGCCACTGGATGCTTTGCAGATTTTAAATTAAGTATGCAACTGTGCTCAGATGCTGATACTGACGATGGTGTGGTACCAGAAGCAACTGGCAAAAGATCAGGTTAGAAGTTTCAAAATCGAAACATCAATTAATTAAAAATGAAACTCTCATTAATCTGACAACTGTTAAACAAATAAAAGCGTTTTTTCAGGAAACTCAAAGAGGTTTTAACTTTTTTTTGCATGATACATTTTATGTAAACATGAAACTTTCTTTTTTTGATAACCACACAAAGGTCAGAAAGTCTTTAGGATTTTATTCGATTTGAAATATACGTTGGGAATCAAAATAAAAATAAGTACATTTATGATTTTGCGCAAAACCAATCGTCTTTTCCTTGATAAAATCTCCTGATTTGATGCTTATCATTATATGGATTACAGACACTCAGAGGACAGATCCTGAATATTTGAAGGATACAAAGAACGCGGGATACTAGCACCAATCAAAACCCTGGATTGCAAAAAAGGGCGATTTCATTGGTCAGATTTGGAAGGAATCAACCAATCAAATGCTCAAATTCCGCATTTTCAAATATTCAGGATCTGTCCTCTGAGGACCTGTAATCCCTATTAACGCATATGGTAGATGCATATGGTAGACAGTTTAACATTGCCGCAACGTTTTTGAAAATCAAAGCATTTCATACCAATAGTAAATATGATTTTTCGTTAATAAACTTCAAAAAAAATTGGGCACAAGATAGAAAAATAAATATTATTTGTAATTCACACAGGCCACACTTTCCTAAAAACTACGAAGGCAAAAAACAATTAGCAAAAAATATTTGAAAAACAATTTCGCAGAATTAAACCAGACGAAAAATTGTGATTCAATCAACAGTTCATAAAATTCGAATCGAAACACCAAAACAATTTTGAAGCATTTTTCTTATCAGAGTGAAAGTTTTCTAATAATATTAAGTAACATGCATTCACTATGAACATTTATATCCTTTTTGGATGTTTTAAGCTATGATTGAGCCGCTCAACCAGTATAAATTAATATGGATCTCCACTTCATTCAGCTAGTCAAATTCAAATTTCGCAAAATTTAGCGAGAATTCTCAGCCAATCATCAATTTATATTTGAATTTCGGGTGAAAAAAACCACCGACATATCTATTCAGCCATTAATTGCCAAGCTTTTAGCATCATTTAAATCAAGCTTTTGAATCGCAAACGGGGTAGAGATTCATAAATTTACCAAAAAACAAAGTTTTATCAAGTCTAATCGAGTTCTAACCATATTTTTAAGCATTTCATGTCTCTATCGGAAATGAACCCGAACGAACAATTTGGTTATCATACCATAAAAGCGAATCGAAACTATTGGTATCAAACAGTATGGTAGGTGATTTAGCAGCAGCAGAAACTGTCAGTTTTCGTTACGACGAACTTGATATAATGTGCATTGAAACATTAGAATTAGCAACTCCCGATGGAAGCATGCAGATCGATATAATTCAGGTAATTCAATTTCAATCAACCAATAATTTGTATGGTTGAATTATTAACGTAATCCAGAACCCTTATTTCCGAGTCATTNGGGGGTTCTAGTTCATATCTTCTGAACTGAAGTGCTATTGACAATAGCCTGTGGAATTATTTTAACGATTTAAAATCTCAACGTGGCTAGTTTAAGGGCCTCGGTGCATTTTGACAGATACGGATATCCGCGGATATGGGCTCTTGATGAAAAACTTTTTACTGGGTTTATATATTCTTCTCAATATACCATCAAAATGATGTTTCATAATCCAGGCAACTTTTGTAACTACAGAATTTTCGAATTATTGCTTTGAAAGAAAATTTTGAGTTCGAATTAAACTTTCCAAATTTGACAAATTATGAAAAATTTTTGAAAAAAGTTCCGAACGTTATCAAAAAAATGCCTTATTTTGTGTTCAAATATTTAATTCATTATTTGTTTCAAATCAACAAAAAAAAATCTTCAATATATGGCTACTTTAACTTCTCGCGTAGGTGACCACATATTTTTTATATGCTATTTGAAAAATCATATGACACTTTTTTGAGATTTTTGNTGATTTAAAATGCTATTTTCGTACAGAAATATTGATTTTTGGAATTCGGCTATATGAAATAAAATGATCCCCATCCCTAAAATAACCCTGTTGTCAACTCAAATAAAAAATCCGAGAAGGTCGAGAATAACCTGTAACAGCGGATATGGGCTCTTGATGAAAAACTTTTTACTGGGTTTATATACTCTTCACAATATACCATCAAAATATACCATCACAATATTCCATCACATATTCCATCACAATATACCATCAAAATGGTGTTTCATAATCCAGGCAACTTTTGTAACTACAGAATTTTCGAATTATTGCTTTTAAAGAAAATTTTGAGTTCGAATTAAACTTTCCGAATTCGACAAATTGACAGATGAGAAATTTTTGAAAAAGTTCCGAACATGATGAAAAAATGCCTTATTTTTAATTCAAATATTTTTGCATTAATTGTTTCAAATCAACGAAAAAAACTCTTCAATATGGCTACTTTCACTTTCCGCGTGGGTGACCACATATTTTTTATATGCTATTTGAAAATCATAATGACCCTTTTTTGAGATTTTTGGTCGAAACTTTTTGGAAATATTTTGAAAATTTTCCTTATTTCTGGTTTAAAATTTTTCAAACTAATTTTTTTGGAATCCTTAGCTAAAATTATTAGGAATGTCTACTGTCACTATATTTAAACATGTCTACGTTTTGTTTCTTCGCTCTTGTTTATACTCTGAATCATACTTTTTGAATAAAAATACGGTTTGCGCGAAATATACTTTAGCCCTCTTTAATTAAAAATCAAAGAAAAATTATTTCATCGAGACTTGCCTAATTGGTAAGCCGATCCATCCACCACGTAAAATTTAATAAATTTAACTCATGAAAATAAGTATTTTTTTCGATGTGCTAAAATTTCGTTTTTTTGTCTTTTTTAGGAAATTTTAATTTTCTATTTTGACGTAGAAATCATACGAAATTAAATTATATACATTTTCGATAGTCGTCGAGACCATTTTGTGAAGCTTCTAATTAAGAAAAAAGAAAAAAGAAATTTTAATGTGATTAAGACACCTAAAGTACCAAACGCGTGTTTTTAGAGTGTTTATTTTAAAGACGATTTATATAGTAAAAATAATCGACCGAAAAAAACCAGATTATGCAAAGTGAGCTCAAAAGTGGCAACTTACGTTTGAAATTCTTTTTATTTGAAAATTATGAGGTGGCAAAAAGTTTCCCATGAAGAAAAAAAAATTGAAAAAGTGCAAATCAGCCAAAATGCACCGGGGCCCTTAACCCGTACTGTTAACCTTTTAAAAAATTACCGGACACCGTTTTATGAACGACTGTTGAAGTTTTGAAAGTGACCGGAAATTTTTTTTGGGCGATTTACTTCTAAATTCCATGGTTTATCATCTGTGAGTGCTGAGGGTGATAATTGCTAAAATGTGTTTTGTGTAGGAAACCTGGGCAAAGTTAAATTTGTATTTCAGTTTTTTTTGTACAACGTCGAAAAATATCTCGATTACCTGTTTACTCAAATTTTAATCATATATCCATTTCTCAACCAAAATGACTCTTTATAGTTTGCGTGTCCAGCATCAAAAAACAGCAGGAAGGATTCCCGGTCCTGGGAGAAGCCGATTGAAGTGCTAAACGCTGCATTTTTGCCAGGTGAATATTAAAGCGTTTCGGTTACGCAATTTTTTTGATTGAGGGTCGGCCGACCAATGATTTGACTCTTCAGGTAAGAACCTAAAAGAGTTTAAGATCAATCTCACGTTCATGCGTCATAGGACGTTGGAAATACGCCCAACAAGAATCGTGAAGGGTCGATTTGTAAAGTGAACGTATTGACGCAATACTGATGCGGTCAATAATGTAGCTGGAAAACGGGTCGCTGAGGAGGAAGCACAAAGGCTGGTCAAGTACCCCAAGTGCAGACCTCTAGGATTCGGTTGTTTAGACTTGCATACCCTCGAAAAGACGATCGGGAAGGTGGTGACGTTTCTGATCGATACGTATGTCAGCGAAGCTATGGGTCCATAATACTCGTGAGAAGGTCGGCTAGAGCAGCCAGAAAACATAGGATAGAATGGCAAAACCCCTAAGGATGGTCCCAACGGCATGTGTTGTAACCATGGTAAAACAAATATTTTCATCAGGGCAGCTAGTTACTGTATTTATTTGTTGTATAGCAATAAGTTACGTCTTGTGGAATGGCCGTATCTAGTATGACATATTGTTATTTTCCAGAAGTAGGCATTAGAAACCTCACTAAAGTTGGTATGTTGTGTTGGACCGCCGTTGTTATGGATTGTATAGGCGGAGAGTCGGATACAAAGAAGATGGGCGGTGAAGAAGTGACTCGGTTATTTGAGGTTTTGTTCAAAGATAAAATTGGTTTATTACAGACATTAGGTCAGAATCGTTTCCTACTTCAGATTATTTGTCTCACGACTAGAAATTTATACTTGTTAGTTAAATACGGAGGATTCATCTATTTTAACCCTAATTTTTCCCACGATTTCTTGCAAAATTCTCAATGGTGACACTTTGAAGCTCCTCTAGAAATAACACGAGTAAACGATATCACCAACGGCCTATAATTAAAATATGGGCGGACAATGCTAACTCAGATCGGTGAAGACCGAAAAAAAAACTATATAGTTCACTCAAGACGAACTTTCTAGGGCGTACACCCTGTACGAAAAATCCACTGCGATTGTTTTCCCTTCAAATTTCTAGGAGTCTGAAGAAGTTTGTTTTCGGATCTGACTAAAATTAAGAAGATGCGTCATAAGTGTCAAGAAATTTGTGGGATGACTAAAAACATAGTTGCTCTGTTAGTTACGCTAAACAACCTGTGTCCGCAATCTGAACATCTTCGCTCGTTTTTCAAGGTCGTCGGGGCGCGGACGGTTAAATAGTTGCAACCCTCACAATAAAATCACCAGAGGAGATTTTGTTGTGTTATCAGGTCGTGCAAAATAGTCGAAGGTCTGTAACATATCCCCGTGTATTCGCGGCCCGTGAGTAAACGATGAAAAAAAACCTGAGAACGGCTCGAGGGGGGAACCGTCTCCTTAAGGGGGTGGTGCGTCGGCATTTAGAGGTTTTGTCGACGTGGCCAAGGGTTTCGCAAAGAGTACTGAAACGTGGACAATGATCACTTCTTAGAAATATATTCGACAAGAAGAGCTTGGCAGGTCGCTAGGAATCAAAAATCGAAGAGCTACGGGTAATGGCGCGTGCCAGAGTCGAGAACGTTCTTCACAAACGTGACGGAATTTTGTTTCAAAATGTAATTTCCTCCTTGGTTTTTAAAGGTACAGAGAATCTATAAGCGCAAAATTAACAAGACAGAACTGCGAGCAGGGCCCACAGTTGTAGTTAAAAATTGAAAGTCTTGATTTGACTTCAGAATCACCAAAAACCAGTATTTTTGACCCTAATTTCGATACTGTCAATAGAACGGTTTTTTGGTGAATTCTGAAGTGAAATCCAAGAATTTGAATCAAAACTCAACTGCTACATAAATAATACCTCAAAATAATGATGTCGAGTCAAAAACCCGAGCCTGAATCACTTTAAAATGTGTTAAAGGGATATTCTGCTCAAAAATTCTAAACTACCAATAGTAAATTGTACGCATAACTTGACCATAAACCAATGTCATATACTTCGAATACATGTTGGCTTGTGTTGATCGATTACGGTTTTTTCAATAATGCTTTCTAAATAGTTACGTCAAATAAGGTTTTCTAATGACTTTTAACATGTAACACTAACTGTTGGTCCAAACACCATCTTTATAAAAAAGCAAGAATAACGGTACTAATAAAAACGAGATACACTGCATTAAAATATAAAATCGATTAATATAAATTAAATTACCTGAGTAATGATATGAACTTCAATTAATGCACTAAACAAAAATCCGAATAATGTTGTTGATCTGTACATTTTTCGATTTTTCAAAAATCGAAAAAAAGTTTTCGTATCGATATTTGGGCAACAATGAACAATAATCAATTAAGTTGATAATATTATTCGATAATCAGTAAATAACAAAATGCTTAAACCCGAAAAAATCCGACAAATCGTTGTTTATGTTAATATTGAAACGCAGCTCATCGATTGAGTCGAGATTAAGCTTAATATACACACATTCAACATAAAATCCTGGCACCATATGTTCAAAAAATTTTTCGAACACTCTGAGATTCTCAGGTTTCTATAATAAGTTTTCGAAACAAATTTGGAAAACATTGTCCGATAAACCAGTCCACGTTTGGTGTTTGATGTTTAATAAAGCGTCTGTCATTTTGTAGAATATTCGAGAAGTCCATCAAATGAGTCGTTCCAAAAACTCAAAATGTAAATGGTTACAAACCCGCTATTTAACTAATAGATCAGAGATGCCCAACCTTCGATTTTGATCACAAATCAACATTAGGCCGATAGGCACTGTTAAAAATAATTCAATAAACTAAAAAATGACGAAAAACTCCGCTATATTTGCGATATACGTCGACGAAATTTTTTTTTCCAATATGAAGTTACTTCCCCCAAAGTTTCAGAACGATCCACCCACATTCTATTG
>SCLH01000346.1:84830-114020 GCA_004367855.1 Oikopleura vanhoeffeni
CTAGCGTTTGATAAGGCAAAAAGATACGAATTTGTAGAAAAACGTAGCCGTGTTATTCCCTTATTTTATCCTATTGTATAATTTTCAAATAGTATAAAAAAATATCTGGTCATCAACGCGAAAAGTTAAAGTGGCATTTTTGAGAGAATGTTTTTCGTTAATTTGAAACAAATATCCCTTTATCACCTTTTGATTAATCTGAGAGATGTGGGTTGAGGGAGCCAATCCTAACACTCTTAAGACCACTTTCTAGCAACTCATGAGGCCGCTTTCTCTTCTTTTCAGCCCACATCTCTCAATTAATCAAAATAAAGGATATTGACAAAAAAATAAGGCATTTTTTATGATGTTTGGAACTTTTTTAAAACTTCTTCATAATTTGTCGAACTCGAAAAGTTTAATTCGAACTCACCATTTCTTAAAAAGCAATAATTCGAAAATTCCGTGTTAAAAAATGCCTGATTATGTAACATTACTTTGATGGTATATAATATATACTTTTACTAGATTTATAATTTATTTTCATATATCTAATAGATAATAGCTGAGTTAATCCATTTTTACCCTAACGTTGACTGAAAATCCAACAAAAGCAAATTGCATATTTAGGTATAAACCTAGTAAAAAGTTTTTTCTCAAGAGCCCAATCGCGTATTTGTCAAAATGCACGACCCCTTAAGGCCTCGGTGCATTTGGCAGATTTGCACTTTTTCAATTTTTTTTTGTCCTTCATGGGAAACTTTTTGCCACCTCATAATTTTCAAATAAAAAGTATTTCTAACGTAAGTTGTCCACTTTTGAGCTGAACTTTGTTTAATCTGTTTTTTTCAGTCGATATTTTTACTTTATAAATCGTCTTTAAAATAAATACTTTAAAACGCGCGTTTGGTACTTTAGGTGTCTAAATTACATTCAAATTTTTTTTTTCTTGTTTATTAATTAGAACGTCAAACAATGTCTCGACCACCATCGAAAATTTATATAATTTAATTTCATATGATTCTACGTCAAAATCGAAAATTAAAATTTTCTAAAAAGACGAAAAAAAAAACGAAATTTTAGCACATCGAAAGAAATATTATTTTCATGAGTTAAATTCATTAAATTTTACGCGGTGGATGGTCGGCTTACCAATAAGGCAAGTCTCGGGAAGTTTTTTTTTAATTTTGATTAACAGAGGCTAAAGTATATTTGCGCGCAAACCGTATTTCTTTCAAAAAGTATGATTCAGAGTATAAACAAGAGCGAGAAAACAAAACGTAGACATGTTTAAATTAGTGAAGTAGGCATTCCTCAATATTTTCAGCGAAGGGATTCCAGAAAAATTAGTTTGAAAATTTTTGAACCAGAAAGAGGAAAATTTTCAAAATATTTCCAAAAAGTTTCGATCAAAAATCTCAAAAAGTGTCATATGATTTTCAAATAGCATATAAAAAATATGTGGTCACCTACGCGAGAAGTTAAAGTAGCCATATATTGAAAATTTTTTTTGTTGATTTGAAACAAATAATGAATTAAATATTTGAACACAAAATAAGGCATTTTTTTGATAACGTTCGAACTTTTTCAAAAATTTCTCATAATTTGTCAAATTTGAAAGTTTAATTCGAACTCAAAATTTTCTTTAAAAGCAATAATTCGAAAATTCTGTAGTACAAAGTTGCCTGGATTATGAAACATCATTTTGATGTATATTGAGAAGAATATATAAACCAGTAAAAAGTTTTTCATCAAGAGCCATATCGCGGATATCCGTATCTGTCAAATGCACCGAGGCCTTAAACTAGCCACGTTGAGATTTTAATCGTTAAAATAATTCCACAGCTATTGTTCTGGATTACGTTAATAATTCACCATACAAATTATGGTTTGATTGAAATGAATTACCTGAATTATATCGATCTGCATGCTCCATCGGGAGTTCTAATTCTAATGTTTCAATGCACATTATATCAAGTTCGTCGTAACGAAAACTGACAGTTTCTGCTGCTGCTAAATCACCTACATACTGTTTGATACCAATAGTTTCGATTCGCTTTTATGGTATGATAAACAAATTGTTCGTTCGGGCATTTCCGATAGAGACATGAAATGCTTAAAATATGGTTAGAACTCGATTAGACTTGAATAAACTTTGTTTTTGGTAATTATATGAATCTCTACCCCGTTTGCGATTCAAAAGCTTGATTTAAATGATGCTAAAAGCTTGGCATAATGGCTGAATAGATATGTCGGTGGTTTTTTCACCCGAAATTCAAATATAAATTGATGATGGCTGGGAATTCTCGCTAAATTTTGCGAAATTTGAATTCGACTAGCTGAATGAAGTGGAATCCATATTATTTTACTGTTGAGCGCTCAATCATAGCTTAAAACATCCAAAAAGGATATAAAATGTTCATCGTGAATGCATGTTACTTAATTTATTAGAAACTTTCACTCTGATAAGAAAAATGCTTCAAAATTGTTTTGGTTGTTTCGATTCGATTTTAGAACTGTTGATTGAATCACAATTTTTCGTCTGGTTTAATTCTGTGAAATTGTTTTTCAAATATTTTTTGCTAATTGTTGTTTGCCTTCGTAGTTTTTAGGAAAGTGTGGCCTGTGTGAATTACAAATAATATTTATTTTTCTATCTTGTGCCCAATTTTTTTGAAGTTTATTAGCAAAAAATCATATTTACTATGTATGAAATGCTTTGATTTTCAAAAACGTTGCGGCAATGTTAAACTGTCTACCATATGCATCTACATATGCGTTAATAGGATTACAGGTCTCAGAGGACAGATCCTGAATATTTGAAATGGGAATTTGAGCATTTGATTGGTTGATTCCTTCCAAATCTGACCAATGAAATCGCCCTTTTTTGCAATCCAGGGTTTGATTGGTGCTAGTATCCCGCGTTCTTTGTATCATTCCAATATTCAGGATCTTCTCCTGAGTGTCTGTAATCCATTAATGATAAGCATCAAATCAGGAGATTTATTCAAGAAAAAAGACGATTGGTTTTGCGCAAAATCATAAATGTACTTATTTTTATTTTGTTTGATATTCCCAACGTTATATTTCAAATCGAATAAAATCCTAAAGAATTTCTGACCTTTGTGGTTATCAAAAAAAAGAAAAGTTTCATGTTTACATTAAAATGTATCATGCAAAAAAAAAGTTAAAACCTTCTTTGAGTTTCCTGAAAAACGGCTTTTTTGTTTAACAGTTGTCAGATTAATGAGAGTTTCATTTTTAATTAATTGATGTTTACGATTTTGAAACTTCAAAACCTGATCTATTTGCCAGTTGTCTGGTACCACACCATCGTATATCAGCATCTGAGCACAGTTTGCATACTTAATTTAAAATCTGCAAAGCATCCAGTGGCTAATAATCCATAAAGCCACATTATTGGCGTATTTGGCTCTTTATATTTATTTTTGTTGATTGAAATCGTTTTCACTATCTTAGATAACGAACTTGATGATTTGATGAAAGGTCTTGTAACGTTTATATAACGACGAGGATGTAGGGGGCGTAAGTACAAATTCTAGTGCTACTATGATAGGGCGCTAGATAATGTGACGTAAGCCAAATATTTCGAACATGTATCGCTTAAATTTTATCGAATCGCTTTTGTACATACGCAATAAAAATGAAAATTTCAGGGCAAAAAAGATAAAATCTGAAAAGGACATCTTGCGTGGAGATTAATTTCAGTTTCAAATTTCACTGTAACACGTTTAATGAAGTATTTTTTATAATTACACTCTGTTTATTTTTATTCATACCTGAACCTCCCGAGCTAAAATCAGCTATCCATAAAAAAGGTCGCTATAACTACGAAAAAGTTAGACCTAAGTTTGTTTTCGAAAGCTCAAAATTTGGTGTAAATTTTGGAATAATACTTTTTGGTTTAATTCGGTGGTCAAAGTTAACTCTTAAGAAAAAAACACTACCAAAACACCAAAAATTAGATATCTCATGTTTTTAATCTAAAGGAAACTCATTCGATTCAGCTAAAAATTTATAACCAAAAACTGCACAAATGGTTCATTTTCTTTTATAAATAATTTAATGAATCATTAAGAATAAGGCCGATGCCCTGGGCTATTCGAAAACTTGATTAACATTAGCTCGTAAACCAAAAAAAATTATAATTTATCTTTAATTCTGGAATCAATTTTTCAAGGCGACGCTACGAATTAACGTCAAATTTGTGATCGTGTTTTTAACCAGTGTACTAATGAGTTTAATTTTTGATCGAGAACTAGTAAAAAAGCCTTTCATTTGTTTGTTATTTTTTCTGACGGAAATAGGGACTCCAAAGGTCCGAAAGTTTTGATCAAAAGCATTCATTATTTTAGTAAAATAAATTGCTCTTATTGTGTTTTTTGTCAAAAACAGTCGAACAGTTGTGAATTGCGTGAATGAAGATATATTGGTTATTTTTACAAACAAATTGAAATTAATTGGATTGCTTTTAACCATTAAGACCCATAAGCACTTCAGACCATCAAGGACAAATAAGTAAACGCTTTTTATTTTATAAAACCTTTTAGGACAAGAAAACTCAATTTCAAGTATCACGGGCATTCTATGAAGCGTTGAAACGATCGCGTACTGATGAACTAATCCGCTATTGCGTCCTTCAAAGACCTACGAGCTTTAATTCAAATGCAAACTTTCGGCGATACAGGGAGAGAAATAAATGTTTTCGTTGGAAATTTAAACGCGTAGGCGTTAAAATGACGTCGTAATTGGAAAAGTTTTCAATTTTATATGGAGTTACAATAGGTTAAAATAAAGTAAATACCAAAAAGGTAAATTAGTACTCCACTAAGTTAAGTGACTTAACGCAATCAATATAAAAATTCCAAAAAAGTAGATTTGGAAAATGTAATCTTCAATACGCAATTCCGGCGATATATGAGCACCGGGGATATGAGCACCGGCAGGATTAGCTGATAATCGTGAAATTGGCGTAGATTATTTCGGCGATATTGGATATTCGGCATATGCCCCCCTGTATATTTGTTTCGACGCATCGCTACTTGAAATCATGAAAACTCCTTAATATCCTCGAGAAAATTGTTTGCCAAGAAGCATCATTTCTTTGATAAAAACTGAAAGAAAAATTATCTACTCGTCAACTCTTCAAAGTAGCCATTTAAGGGGGTAGCGGTCGACTCTTTGAGGGTACTTGGTGTAAAAATAGCACGAAATTGCTTGGACACTTAGAAAGCATAAACTTATTGATAAAACAAAAACACAAAAAAAGTTCGAAATTTTCAATTTTTCAGAATTTTTCTGGAAAACATTGAACCCACTTTTTGACCAGAAAAACTCAAAAATATCAAAAAAGCTTTAGCAGATTTTTGATCAGTGAAACTCAAGCTTTTAATTTGGTGGTACTTTCGACTTAGTACGACGACTTTCATTTTGCAAGATTTCACTCTCGGTTTACTAAATGCGATTTTCTAGAATTCAACAACATTTTAAATTCTGCACCATCATAATAACAAAAACAAATTCTCCATCTTTTCCTCAAATTATACAGGTGAAATTTATTTTTTGTCGGTGTTTCACGCATCACTAAATTTATAGTGTAACTTATAGCAATATTATAATGTAATAATAAGTGATGCGTGAAACACCGACAAAAAATAAAATTCAACCTGTACTGCATTCTGAAATGTAACTAGGAGGAGATAGATTTTGAATAGCGAAAATCGTGAAATTAGGCGTTTTTCGCAGTTCTAGAAAAAACTATTGGAAATTAAAAAATCCACCATCATATTACAACCATTATGTTCCGTGTTCATACCAAAGTTTGAGTAAATCGCTATGCTAGCTTCTAGAGGAGATATATTTTAAAATTTTGATTAGTGTCTAGAATTCCGCTGCATGTGCGTCACCAGGTCGGCCAAAAATTATTCTGATTAATTTTTTTTGTAGATTAAGGATATATCTACCAATGCTATTCTCAAATGCCGAAGCGTTTAGTATTCTGGTAAAGGAGTACAAAAGTACCATTTTGCGACCGCTACCCCTTAAGCTATGATATTGCATTTTATCACTCTCAGTAAATCATTATTTAATGTAAAATTATGCCGCTTATATTCTAAAGATTAGGGTTTTACGCTGAGCAAGTAAAACTTAATTGGAGAAAACATCTTAAAGGGACTACCAAATTTCAAATTATTCAATTATTTCAATCATAATAAGAATTTTAATGTTTCCTATTCACCTCCAAAAAAAAGCACCGTGCTCTAGATCATAGACAACATCCAAAAAGGAAATGAGAATTTGATAAGATCTGAAGCATTAATATTATGGATAAAGTTTTTCGATTTGAAAGTCCATAATTTAAATTACACGTTTTCCGATATAACGAAGGAAACGAAATATATTATTTTTAATTTTTTCTCAAATTATTCTGAAAAAGTTTTAAATCACACATAAACTTATCAGATCAAGATTTTGAAAAATAGGGAAATTTCATCTGAGCAACTTATGATTTTACCAATGATTTTCAAGCCTCTCTCAAAAATAAATATAGATTTTTTTAATATCATCTTTCAGGAAAATCTTATACTGTGCTTTTAATTTACATAAAAACTTCATAATCAAATAGATATTTAAATAATTTTTAATTTTGAGATAAAAAAGAGTTGAGTGGCTCCTTAACTCCAAGAGTAACTTCATGGTCACCCGTGACCATTTTCCCGTTTTTCCTGTATAATCAACTTAAAGTCTAGAACATTTTATTTTAGAACTCTCTGGATTTAAATGCAATGTGATCAGTTTTTTAGAGTTTTTATTTGTGTTATTGACAATTAATTATTAATATTTTCAAAAAAAGTTTCAACAACCAGTAAATATTAAAATTTGGGAATATACGAATTTGTTTGATATTTCAACTGGCTATGCGCATAGCCAGCGTGATTTTAACCTATTTATGGTTGATTATTTAAGGGGGGCATTCATCTACAATATATTCTGAAACAAACATAGGCAATTTCTTCCTTGTAAAATATGACTACTACTCTCCAACTTATATTTAATCTATGAAGAAATAACGATCACGGATATTTTACACTTAGAAAACCCACATTTCCTTTCGTTATTTTTTCCATTGAGCTCATGAGGCCCCAAGTCAAGATTACAAAAAACGCAACTACGCATCTTATTAGAGGACGATTTTAAATAAAAAATAACAAAACTCAAAAAATGGGTATCGATGTTTATAGCTATCATGTAGAGAATTTTTTCTGGTCATTTTTAGACTCAGGATTTTAGCAAAACATTTATAGCATGGGAAAATATCACCTTCGGTTTTCACTCAGAATTTAATTCCCCTATGGCGCCAACTTTCGGTCACTTATGACCCTAAACTCATTGGAATATCACTTCGGTACCAAAGCTATACTTTACCGATTAATTTTAACCAGCCGGTACATCCGAAACGTTGCAAAAAATATTCAAAAATGAACCTCTGGAAAAACCCTTCGCTGTCGAGCAGCTTATTTATTTGTAATACCGCTATTTTAACTCCCGTTAGAACCGGCGGACTAAAAGGTCACTTTCGCAACTTAACCAGACTTATAGAGCCATAAAAGTGGCTTTCATTTTTTTGAAAAGACGCGGAAAGGACAAAATAATCGAAATTGAAGTTAAGTCAAATCGCCCATTAGAGTTAGCAATTAATTTCTGAAGAATGATAGAAAATTTTTTTTGGATGAGCGCTCGAATATAATTTATCCTACTTTGTTTTTGGATTTCTCTGAATTTTTTCTTTATCAGCTTTATCTCACATAATATTTCAAACACAAAGTCTTAAATACTCAGTTTTTAGGAAATTCGTCTTGACCATCTTTAAAAAACTGATAATTTTCTACTAAATGTAGAACTTTTTATTTCTTTTGTTTGAAAACACAAAAATTGCGCATGAAGAGAAACCGGGCGGAAATATAAGGTTGCAGACATATTGTTTACACCTAATTTAATAATTTCAGAGGTGAGAATTATCGTTTCATAGACGAACCCGATAAGGTATTTTAATCGGAGCCAGGTTAAGGACATAAGGTTTCACTTAATTTATTTTACTAGCATTCATTATTAAATTGTATGGTTTTCTGTGGAAAACAGTTTGAGTTAACTTCACTTTTTCACAGCGGAAATGAAGTGATTAAATTTTAATTGTCTTAATATAACTTATAAAAAATTTGAGTCTATCCTGTATCTCAATGATTTCATAATAATTAATTCCCTAACACTTAAACTTTTCCATAATATGAATTCAAGTCAAGCCAAAAAAGTGGCTCTCATGCCTCTGGTGGATACAATACTCAAATGAGTCTAGGGGTTAAACATTGTTTTTTTGAAAAAATCTCAAAACCAAAAAAAACTTACTCTTAAAATGACCAGAAAAAAAATCTACAAGATAGCTTAAAAACATCGTACCCATTTTTGAGTTTGAAATTTCTTATTTCAAATCGTTAGGGGTGTGTGAATGTTTGAATATTAATATATCAAAAGTTGCGTAGGTTTTCACACCGATTTTTGTCTAGGATATAAACGTGGTATCAACGCCGCCCTATTAGATGAATAAGTCGGACCACCAAGAGGTGACAAAATGTTCGGTGCCCTTCTTTTCTAAGGCTGAGAATCCGCTCTTAGGCTATTTTATTTTGCGTTTCAACGGCGCGCAAAGAGCATAAACGCTCGTGTTTAACAGTGAAGCCTTCAATCCTGGACAACCTAAGCAACTTTGCTGACTTGGAACAGGGCAAACCAAAAATAATTTCCACAGAAAATTTCCGAAAATATTTAACAAAACTAAATGTTTTAAAAAATTCAGAATTTTGACTGAGAAAAATTTAAAATTTGAAGCTAGATTTTAAGAAGTGATAGATTTGTCTGTGCAACCACAGACGAATCGCATAATATTTCTCGAGTTTTGTTGTGACTAAAAGTTCTTTCGTGGTCACATGTGTGACCGTCACATAGACCAATTTTTCGCTGCTTAAAAGTTAGATTTATTCCTTAACAATTTAATAAAGCAAACAGAGACTTAGATCTGTTTATAAAAATTGCCAATTTTTTCAGAAATTTCAAAGTTACATTTTAAATTTGAAAATTAAGAAAAAAAATCTTAAGGGGTGGCATCGATCCTGCAGATTGGTAAATTTTTTTCAGAGCATATAACGTGGCCTATAACCAAGTTGCCGCCATTTCTGAAGTTCCGGGCCTCCCACAGTTTAAAATATTTTGGTTGGCCAATTGAGAAGCGAGTAAATGAACTCTGAAAAAGAACACGAGTTACTTTAAACATTCTTTCTCAATTGAGAATATTTATTACTGTGCAAATGGAGAAATTTAAGAAAGTATCAACGAACACACGCAGGACCGCCAGCACACTCATTTCAGGTACGTATGAAGTCCTTTGTATTTTTAATCCATTTTAAAGAAATTTTGGAAATCATTTTTTTGACGATCCTAGATTTCTGAGAATTTAAACCATTTAATTTGGTCGATAATTTTTATTTTTCATTCAAGATTAATTCCTTAAAATTCTGATTTCGCATAATTTCTAGACGAAAATCAGTGAACAGATATTTTTATATTCATGTATTTTTCTCTGATTCATGTTCTCATTTAAAAATATAAGAGAGAGTGCTCTCAGAGCACAATGACGAAATACGAACGTAACAAAAAAAGACGTGGACCGATTTTGAGATGATTCAAGAAGTACAAGATGACGAAACACCACCACTGAAAATTTAATCGAAGTCTGCGGCTGAAAACATGAACGATGGTCAGAGAAGGTAATTAACAAATTTTAAAAGTCCATAACGGCCAAAATTGACAACCCAGCTTTATTTATTTTCGCAGATTTACTTTCTGTGCTGAATTGACCCAGAAACTTTTTGGAAAATGTCCCGTTATCAAAAATAGGCATTATTTCCGAAGTTTGGCCTATTATCAAGGGAGGGCCACGAGCTAAAATACCGCTCGGTAAAAAACGGAGGCGGGTCCGATCAGGTCGTTTTTTTCAGATCCGATCACATTTCTCTCGCTCGGTTTTTTCTTCGATCCGATCAGAAAAAATTTTTAAATGTGCTTCCGACCGATCAGGCAAACAATGAGGCCCGAAATTTCTCCGATCCGATCAGCAAAATCTGCTCGGATGCCCTTCCCTTGTAATTATCCTTGAATGTATTTCGAAAAATTTAAAACGTAGTGGTTAAAAAAAACACCGCTTCTCATGACGGATTACGCGAAATCCCTAGATGATCCGAGGAAAACGTTTTTTTGCACTCAACTGCAAGAAAAAATAGCTCACTAGAGAAATTTCATAAAGTTGAAAGATATTAGGTTCATCCGATTTAAACAGAATATAATTTTTTTGGTAGTCGAATCTCGGGTGGGCCCAAAATTTGTGCTTAAAATCAGCGAAAATTAATTATTAGGTTAGCTAATTCTAATATCCAGATTGTATACACAATTATGCTTGAACAATTTATTTGATGATTTCCAGTTAATAGAAAATACGAGTTTCCATTTTTTTCATTCAAATTTTATGCTGAAAATGCCTATATCGAAAATGATCCCTACTGGCGCCTTCTGTCACGCCTACCTGTGACCAGCCATCCAAGAACGTCCACTACATACACTACAGGTAGGCGTGGACAGAAAAAGCGCAGTAGAGATCATTTTCGATTAAATAAATATCCGGTGACCGGTAGTCCTTGAAAAAATAAAAAAAATTCTCCATTCGGAGCATTTTTGTTGGCCCAGTTGAATTAAAAAAACGTTTCCTCGAATATCATCTATGGCTCTTCGTAATCGTCATGAGAAGGGTGGTGTCCTTAAAAAACACCCTAAGCAAATGATGGCAATTTCAGAACGGTTTTGCGTTTTGAACAATTTCCCGTGAAAAATATTACTATCTCATCAAAAAAGTTAAGCTTGGAATATGTTGTAACACGCTGGCCTTTAAAACACACTTTTTCTCTATATTTAACTTAAATTCCAGAACATTTTTATTTTGTGACACTACGGAATTAAGTTTCATGGTAGGCCAATTTCTAAAAGGACTTTTTCAAGCCATTGCTGCAATTTTTTAAAATTTCCTGGATCAGATAAGTAATATTTTCTCACGGAACACAAATCAATGATATTAAAAGTCCCTGTGAAAATTTAGCTTGCATTTTTAGCTCTCTAGTGTCGATTTATTATTTTTAGAGCATTTTTAGTGGAAAATTTTTTATAGTGATAAAACGTACGTTTCCACATGGGACAAAACAATAAAATTCGGCCCTGCTTATAGACACAGTTACAGTAGTAAATCATGAAAAAAGTCTGTGCGAAATTTTTTCAAAATTGCACTTGGGAGTTTTCAAAAAACAAACTCGTTTTTTGAAATTGCCTATCATTTGCTTCGAATTTTATCGAAATTCCAAAGCCATGTAGGATATTTGTCGGGCCTAACCTCTTTATATTCAGTAATAATAAACAACATTTTAATAATGAATTAATTAGGTGAACTTCCTGAGTTATCCAGAGAGCAGATTCACATGACGGGTGGAAAATGAAGCTTAAGCAAGTCCCGTCTCGCCGCTGTTGGATTCAAAATGAGGTTCCAGTCACAGATCCAGCATTTTACAAGCAGCCGCAGAACAGCTGAATCATCGTGTGTCGCCAAAGATGAAAATAATCAAAAACTGGAATCACTATTGATCAAGTATGCAGGTACAATGTAAGTTTAAAATTCTTCGTGAGTTTTATTAGGGCGCGACAAATATGACTGTCACCACAGACCCACGGTATTGAGATATCACAAAACGTTTTTTTAGCATCAGCTTGAAACTTATAAGCTTGCTTTACAGCATATTCTCGGTTATTAGACACAAGTACCTGAAAACTTGTGGTTTAGGGGAAATGATGATATATCATCGAAGAATTAAATTCTGGTCTCTATAGAAAAATTCTTTTAAGAATCCTTAAGGAAACTCAATTTTGGAAAATTCATTTTCCAGCCGTTAGGTGGTTTTTAGGAGCTATCTGGTGTTTCAGCTTTCTCGTATTTGGAACCAATGACCATCATTGAGATAGAGAATTAATTCCGCGTGTAACGCCTGGATTTTTTTGAAGATCTGAGACCGGTAATGTTTCAAATGTTTTCAATCAGGCCGGAGTAACTGATGATTATTCTATAAAATATATTCTTTGTTTCATTTCATACCATTTTGGTACATCTAAAAATTTAATGAAAAATCTCTGAAGTTAAAACAATAGCGTATTTGAGGTTATGGATTTTGAGTTTTTCAATCGAAAGCAAAAAAACGTTTTGTCGATATCTCAATATGTTAATCTGCTGGTACTCTGTTCAAATCTGTCGCACGCGTAAAAAGTTTTAGAGGTTAAAATTTTCTTGGCATCGAACAGAAACAACCGCTACCGATGTTTCTTAATCGGTTTTGTTTCAAGGGGGTCCCATTTAAAAAAGTACAAACCCGGTCGAGAGCACGTAAAAACTCTTGTGGCTACCAGATCAATTAAATTTTCTGAATCGGATGAGAACATTCGTACAACTGAGTGTCATATAACAAATAAATGTTAACAATCTGATTCAGAACTTTTAATCTGTGATCTGGTAGCCAAAGAGTTTTACGTGCTCTCGACCGATTTGTAGTTTTTAAAGGGGAACTTCTGGGGAACTGGCACTTATGTGTCATTAATTTTACACCAAATGTTTGTAATTTTTGATGAACATTCATTCAGGGGTCAAAGTTTTGTAATCGTGAGAACCAATGGGATCATATCGCACTTCAGAAAAGTATTTTATCTGCGCGATTCCAAAAATATCGAGTTTTTCGATCGCATCAAAATTTCGATTCAAAACTTACAGGAAAGTTCAAAAAAATCAAGGATTCGAAAAAAATTATTAATAATGACTTTCGATCCCACCCGTGGGGCATATTACATCTTTTTTGTATATTTAACTTGGATTCATTGACATTGAATGAATAGACTGCTCATGGTGCAAGAATTTTTTCAACTGAATTCATGAAATGCCAAACATAAAATTTGACACCACCTGGCGGGTCATATTACGTTTTTTGGCTATAATTAACTGGATCATTGAAACTGAATGAAACCTGGTCACGTGCTAGAATTTATTAAGCAATTCTATGATAAAACTTGTCAAATAAAAACTTTGACCACCAGAGGGCATATTACCATGGTTGAACTTACATGTAAAAATTTGCCGATATAGCCGGGGATTTGGTGAATAATAATCTCCAACTCGGCCCGAAGGCCAATAAAAAGTGTATTTAAAAAGCGGGATTTTAGAGGAATAGTTGGGCGGGAATTAAGGGGTGGTGGGTGGTAATTAAGGAGTTTTCGCCAAATTAAGAGGTTTGACCCAAATTAAGGGTTTAGCTCTAATTAAGGGAGTGTTGGTGGTAATTTAAGGGCGTTTCGCACAAATTCAAGGGGTTTGATGCAAAATTAAGGGGGTTGGCGCTCTAATTAGGGGGTTTGCGGCACCAATTAAGGGGGTTTGGGCGCAAAATTAGGGTTTAGGCCCTAATGCAGAGGTTTAGCATAACGAAGGGGGTTTCCGCCAAAGTATAAGGGAGGTTCCGGCCCAAATTAAGGAGGTACAATTTTTTTATTCAATTTTGTTCAAAATGAGTCCCAAATCGGCCCGAAGGCTGATAAAAGGAGATTTTTGGGTACTGTTTTTTTCATTTGTTGTTGCAATTTTTTATATGCATGACTAAATTAAATAAAGTGCCTGTTTTGCCTTTAGTTCCCGCCTCTCGACCGGGTTGATTCCCGGGCTTGACCTATTGCTTAAGAGGATAGAGACCCAGAAATGGGGAGCCCAGCAGAGAATCGTTTGAATCCGATCATAAGCCATCCGAAGTAACACGGACTGCATAGGGACCAAAAAATCCAAATGGAGTTAATTTACACAATTTAAAAAACATTTTACATTGAATATTTCCAATTGTAAATTTTCGACTGTTGTATAGGGTCGTAGTCGTAATAATTTATTTGAATTTTAGTCATCATTAAAAAATGAATACCTTTGAACTCAACCTTAAAATATTAAAATGAAGCAAATATTTTATCAACGTCTTGACTTTATGAGGATGTTCAATTTTATACAGAACAACAAGTACTAATATTGTAAAATAAATTAAAATGGGTTAGGTCGTTGTGATGATCGCCCACAAAATGCCATGTTGGGTAGCCTCCCAAATGGAACATTATTTCTTCACGATCCCAGAAAGAACAAATAAGTTTCTATTCTTCTTATTCCTTAAGTGGCCGAGCTTGATTCACTAGCTATGGCCATATTATAATTGTTGCCTCGCAACGGATCGATAAACCCCTTTGCACACGCAGTTGTTTACCAGTTGGGGTAACCATGACATCCCAGACGTGCAATAAGGCACTTTTTAAGATATTTGCGCGTCAAAGCACGCCGCATTGGCAGATCTCTGCAAGGTATCTTTTTGCCAATCCCCATATACTTTAAAAGGCTGTCCAATTTTAGCTACAATGATTCATTAATTTTTAACTGACAAATGTTTTTTCAAAATATGACTCCGGTAAGATCCCATTCATATTCTAAAAAAAATTAAATTTTGTCTTAGAGAAAATATAATAAACAAGTCAAAATTTTCTCGACCACCTCCCTTAAAATTAAATTAAGTCACTTTTCGGACAGTCTAACAGAAGTCGCAAACGTTTAAGTCCAGGGGCTGTGAGCAAGGCCACTGACAAAATACGGCGTGGTTATGTAGTCCCTCGGCGCTCGTAGATACAGTTGAAAGGCCAAATTTTTTTCTAACCATTCCATTTGATATTATACTAGCATGTGCAGAGCTCCTCCTGCTGCCAGTAGCATCCACTGAATCAAAACGAATAAAAAAATTAATTAAGAGGTCAAAAAGATTACCTACTCGCCTTCGAACCATCACCTAAACCTTCGCAAAGATTATTTATCTTTGAAATAACTCCAATGCCCTCTTAGAGTGTACTCTATATGAACTGAGGTCGTCACACTAATATTGTGCATTCTTTATGCATCAGCATCAATAAATGCGTTCTCCATGATTCTTAAATAATTAGTTTGGGAGGATCGTATTATATCATGCTAGCCTAGTGTCATTTAACTAATCACTTTTGACCTCGACGCGAATGATATGACTAGACAAATAATATTAATGGAAACTTTAATTACCGGTATTCGATGTCCTCCAAAAAATCAACGGAAGTCATGACCCATGCGGCAACAATCCCTGACGCTTATTATAGTTGGTCATTTTTTTTGAATAACTCAAGTTGATCTGCGTTTATGTGTGTCCCCAAGGTAGTAGTCCGTGGATGATGATGGGGCAAGTTTGAAATGACAAGATGGATATAAATTTTTAACATTTTCAGTCCTTTAAAAATAGATTTTTTTCTGTCAAAAATATTTGAAAATTTTCTATATATTTAAAAATACTTGACATATTTAGCTTCGGACCAATTTTGGCTCAAAAATAAAGTTTTATTATCATACTTTTAATAATTTATAGTCCATAACTCTTCATCACTGAAAAATATTATTTTATGATTAAATAAATGTGGGTTCAGGATCCAGAATTTCTTGTCATCGATGTGAACCACAAACCTATGCTTCTACTATAGACTCATCTATCCATGGCTCGTTTGTGACAGCTAAATTTTTCTGGTACGAATGCCTATTAATAAGATTTTTTAAAAATTGTATTAAAGGGTGTTTTAAATAACGCTGAACGAGCCATTTTGCTTTGAAATTTGTATGCCCTGGTCTGGCACCCATCGCTGTCCAAGCGAATTATCGCCTTTTTAGTGGTTACACATTCAGTTATTTGAAATTTTGCTATACTGCTTAATTTGAACTTGTAAGTGTTATATTTCAAAATAATATGCCATAACAACTTCACTCAAAAATTATGGATAGCAAAATCATGTAATATGAACCACCCCGGGATAGATCCAATTTCTATCTATTTAAATATTTTCATATGTCCGAGAAAAATAATAATCGTAAATATCAAGATTTTTAAACCAATGCCCATCCCCCTACTATTGATTGGATCTTCTAGTACGTCTTTGAATTAAACATTCTTGGATATATTTCTTCATCCTCTGTTAGATGCAACAGAATCCTGATTTTTCAAAAATTCCATCCATTACTTTTTCCAGGTCACATCTGATGTATCGAAATATTCTTTGCTTTGTCTGCTTTTTATAGCGCTTATAAGTTTCGAAATTGACGTTTATTTGCGGCCCAAATTTTTTGTTTCAGTAATTTCGATAATTTTCATTGAATTGTCAATTAAGTCTTGACATTTGAGGCGATTTCTCATACGTTGGCAAAATTAATTAAAAAATGCAGACGCAATAAATCTGCCGTCTTCGTCCATATTTCTTTAAAGTTTTTAAAACGGAGCCCACTGAGTAATTATATTGGTGTCATATTTCAGTATCGGAAAAAATCATTTTTCATCAAGGCCCACTCCGTATTAAATCAATCCTACTCCCCTGATTTACAATTTATCATCCTATGTATCATATTACAAAATTTGACCTGAAAATATATAAGAAAAAATCTGTTCGGATATCACCAGTAACACGAGGAAACCGCCAAGTTGAACTCACCAGCATAATTTTTATTAGTGAAAACTAATAAGTTATTCGTAGGTAGCCGAGCTTCAGCGGAAATCAAAAGTTATGAAAATCGACAACTGAAGAAAGGAGGCAAAACAGGAAAAGACTGAAACTTTTCAATTTTTTTGCTTCTTAACCAAAAAACAATCTTAATTTGTTTCCTAAAAATCATGACATTTTTTAAAACATTCCATTTTGTTAAATTCAGTAAAAATATTGCATAACAATTTACAAGTGAAAGCGATGTATATCACAGTACGGTGTATTTAAACGACACGGTTTTACGCAGTCCGATTTGTGTTAAAAAGTCCGGCAGCGTGCATTAAGATGGCAATCTGTCCGTCACGTTTAACGGATAATTTAATGGTCCAAGTGCCCGTTTTAGGACCTTTTTTAACCCAAAACCTGTCCGTTTAAATACACTCTACTGTAATTTTATTTGGTTGGCTGAACAAGGCCAAAAGGCTAAAAAAATCTAATTTTAGAAATAGAGCAAATTTTGATTTTTAGCTTTTTTTACCTTTTACAGCCAACCAAAAAATTACAGTGTGTCATTAGCTTTTTTCAATAAAATTATTTTTTGCGTTTAACTGCGAACTCATTAAAAATTTTAAATAATAACGAAAGAAGTGGGCATCTGAAAAAAATTTCAGATTGTAAGAAAAAAATCAAGATTTTTTTGACGTAGTTGAAAAAATTGGCCCTTTTTCAAAATATTCGTTTTGTCGATTTCCCTTTTTATTTTCTCTTGAGAAGTTTGAAAAGTTAAATTAACAAAAATTTCTCCTTTAAAAACTTGCCTTATACGAGGTATGTCTTTAGCGAAGATATTTCATGTAAAACCACAACGGTTGTGTTATCGCTTTGAAATTTATTGTTGGACATTGAAATTGCCAAAATTTCCATTGCCTAAATTAACGATCCTGCTCGGATCATAATATCTCGCATTTCCTGTTTCCGGATCTTGACGACCCGAAATTTTTGTGAATTCACCTATTTTTGATAATTTGTTAAGTCATTTAATTTAAGGAAATGCAAACTCGTTTCTCTATATTATAAAAATGCGGAAAATCGACCGAAGATCTGAACATCTCCAAATTTACGACTCTTTTTACATTTTAAACTCGAAATATGAATTTTTTTGGTCAAATTACGGAAAACAATGTCCGAAACCAAGAATGCGATCTATCATAATTTATCGTTTGACGTAAGCCAACTTTCTCGTCTGGTTTCACTGGCTTCTTTTGAGCCTAATTTCGAAAAAATTGAAGCACTTTTTTCTTGAAATTTGACCAAAAAAAAATCATATTCGTAGTCTTAGCTGGAAATTTCAAATTCGCCCTTGAGAGTATTTAGATAATGAAATACAAAGATTATTGAAAAAAAAATCCATGAGAATCGGTTAATGACACGAACCCAAACATAACTTTTTAAGAATGATTGTGCCACCATTTTAGTCAAAAAAATTTCCGATAGCACAAATGCTACAGGACACTTTTCGATAATTATTTATTTTCATTATCTAAAGACTCTCAAGGAGCGAATTTTGAAATTTCCAGCCTAAAAACTCGAATAATGATTTTTTTGGTCCAAATTTCAAAAAAAAGTGCTTCAATTTTTTTTTTCGAAATTAGGCTTAAAAGAAAGCCAGTGAACAACACAGACGAGAAATTGGCGTCGCAAGACGCATAAATTTTGATTGACGCATTTGTTTCGGACATTTTTTGCGAAATTGACAAAAAAATCATATTTCGAGTTTTAGCTTCAAATTTTGAAATTCGCCCTTCGAGCTTTAGATTATAAAAAATAAAGGATTATTGAAAAAAAACATGAGATCGGTTAATAGACGAAGCCAAACATAACTTTTTAAGAATTGATTTTGGCACTTTCTCTGAGTGCTCTGTAGAGCTCGTGTGCGATCGAAATTTCATTGGTCTTCTTAAAATGACCCACTTAGACTTTTTCCTCAAAATCAAGGCAAAATGAACCTTTTCCCATTCTCAGTCTGTTCAGGCGGGCGATTCCAAAATATGTAATTTGCCTGGACCATCCCTTTGGGGTATTCTGTTCTGAGAGAGAAACCACCACTAGATAGCGGGACAAAACGGTTTCTGCATCTTAAATCTTAACCGAATTGGACGCAGGAAACTTTTTCTTTTTCTCCGATGATTACCGTTACGGTAATCGCAAAACCGGCGTTTTCGGTCATTTTGAGCAATTTCGATGACTGATTTCCGGTCCACGTTGATCAACCCAGAAGCCAAAAAATTTTCTACCACATATTTTTCTCCCCAAGTTTTTACGTGCAGAAAACCATTTTGTCGCTATTTGGTCGCTATCTAAATTTTCCAAAAAAGGTCTGGATTTTTTTTTTAAGAATTTCCAAAAATAAGTTTTTTCTTTCCGAGTTCAATATTAAACAAGCCAATTTTATGACTTAAAAAAAAATCCTCACCTTTATAATTAGAAACAACAGAAATCCAAATAAAGGGTCTGTCCGTTGAGGACGTTAAAATTTTCAATAGTTTTTTTTAAATGTTTCTGATTTCTGACCATTATTTGCTCTTTTCGCTGCTCAGCCCTAATTCGTCAGCTCTAAGCTGTTCTTCAAGTCCTCAGCTTCGGCCCGTTTCCGCGAGGTATTCAGCTCTTAGCTGTTCCACAACGTTGTTCCGCCTTCAGCGGTCTAGTGCTTGCATTTTATCTCTTTTTTTTGTCGATAAATGATTTTTTCTTTCATTTTCAAGATATTGCCGGGTATTCTAGAGTTTTTAGTTTAAGTTCAAAATGTTTCACGCACTCGTATATTTTATTTTAATTTCCCTTGAATTCATAAAAATATCGGCTCTTTTTTTCTACACTAATTTACCAAAACTAATTTCAATTTCTAGGCAAACCAGACAATCGACGAGCGAATTTGCGAAGAAAGATTCAAGAAGAACACGGAAATGGATTTTTTTCGAAATGGGAAACTGTTTTCTTTATCAATCTTGCCGAATCACCCTCTGTGGTAAATTCGGCCACAAGAAGAAAATTGCAAATAGAATCAATGGCAATAAAAAATGCATCGAAAATTAGACCAATTGGTTTTTTCTCAAAATATACACGCCAAATAACCTTGAGAAAATAGGATATTCTTTTCCATTGAAATATTTTTTAAGAAGCCCAAAAATGACGGAAATGTGAATGCCTGCGTAAAAACAGCTTTCTTATCAATCTCTGGATATGGAGTCTCGAGTTAGTGGCCTCAGTCCGGATACCACTTTTAGACTCTATATTTAATATTTATTTCTAAACACACCAAAACCATAATGATAACTTTTTGAAAAGTTCCAAATCTCTTAAAAGTTGGGAGTCTCAAACATTATTATTGTCTTTTATCGGATTAAGTCGCTATTGCGTTCATTTATATCTCTTTTAAATTTGGTTATCATTAGGTAAATGTTAATGATTCCACTTTTGCGGCACATACTATAGGCTACTTGTATGAAAAGGAAAAAAAAAGTTTGAATTTTTTTTTTTTTATCTTCCAATTAAAAGTGTTCATTATGCGAAACGTTTATATTTTTAATTTCTTAACTAATAATCTATCGTGAAAATAATAAAAAAACACGTTCCACGTGTAATCCCTTTCAACTAAACCCGACTATAGAATTTTGTTTGAAGAAGATATTAGTAAACTTTCAAACATTGTCGGGTGTAATGCGCTAAAAAGTTTATTCCTTTTTTCGTATTAAAAAAAATTTCCTTGATTATGAAATTTTTTTTCGGATGAAAAAATGGGTCAAAAAATGCCAAAAAAGTTAGAGAAAAAACAACTTATTTTTGAGATAAAAAATTGACCTTCAATTGCGTTTTTGATATTTAAAATGTTCTGACTATCTAAAGAAAATAGCGCCTATTACACCCGCAATTTCATTGGAATTTTTTACTAGCATAATATTTTTTAAAATTTAGTGCAATGGCACTTATCGAGTGTACAGCCGAGTGTTAAAATTTCATTTCGATAGTTGAGAATGATATCGCACGACCAAACTCATTAGTTGGGAAATACTAATCGTTTTCGAGTCGAAAGGGCGAGGACGTATTTTTGTTGAGAAATATTAAAATTAAAATTTTAAAAAAACCGAAAAACGCAGAAGATTATACACTATAACGAATTTAACACAACAAAAGAATAAGAAAACATGTGAATTTTTTGGTATTAAATAGTAAGTATAAATTAAAAATTGAAATTTTACAAAGGCTAAAAAGTGCTTTTTTCACTTTTGTAAAAACTTGCTACAAGTACTAATCAATAAAAGAACAATTATTCTCTAAAAAAGTGTTAATTAACACAGAACAATTTATGCGACACTATTTATTACAAAAAGTACTTGGAAAATGTGAAATGGCCGGGGAGATGCAAAGAAAAAAAACGGACGGTACAAATTACAAAAGTTTTGCACATACCAAAAGATTATCCGAAGAAATTAAACCATATTACACGGATCAAACCGACAAAAAAATCAATAAATAAAACCACACATCGAAATCCCTGTAAAAAACAATTTCCAAGATACATGGGTGTCAATCGATGAACAGGCAGAGTAACAGCCAGGATATGATAAGGTGCAGCTACAAAAAATCAAGATGGTCATACTTCCAGAATGACACATATGCACCAAACGATGAAAAAAAAGCTGGACAAATTGTTGGCATTAAACAGGTCGACACGATGTTGGGACTATATTGAAATCACCACTAGGAATAAGATTGAGAACAATTTACGCTGACATGACAACGCAGGTTTGAAATGTGAAACTTATCATTTAGAGGACATGACTTTACAGCTTTTACAGTGGGAGTAACAAATTTAGAGCTTATCTGTATATAATCGTAAATGGAGGGCGGCTGGCTATACATCCTCGAGGATATTATTATTTGACTTTAAAGAAGCAGAAATAATTATTTGTATGATTATCAAAAAAGTATTATAAAACACAGAATGAATGGAACACAAGTCGAAATTAAACCAACATAGATTTTGAACAGTCTTTGAATACATTGACGGAATATGCTGCAATCCTCAATCACGAGTTCTGTCCTAAGATTTAAAAAAATTTCATTACCAATCCAGATGACCACCACAAGATTTCCCTGAAAACCCGGATTTTAGGCGACCCAGAATGCAATTGGTACTGTTAACTGTACAGCGACATTTGGTTTTATGGCTTCCACAGATGGCTGGAACAGATGATGAATATTTAGACGGAAGATTCGAAAAAATCCCACGGATATGATAGAGAGACAATAAAACCTAATATGAAAAGTGTATATTAAGCATATGGTATATGTTGGTAAACATTGGTTGAAACGAAAAAAATGAAGAAATGACACAATCCGACATTTAAGATTAGATACGGCCCAATTAACTATGAGCAGTAGAATAAAAAAAAAGCGAACAAATTAATGAAGAAATGAGACCAATTTAACAGAAACAAAATGTGGGACAAAAACAAATCAATCTGTTTAATGGGTCCTACGCGAGTGATGATTAGCATTAAAACACTCAAAGTCGATTAGGCAATATTTGAAAGCGAAAAAAAACCCTAACCGAATATAATCATTCAATCGGCCATTTGGTAACGAAGATAAATTACGCATTGACGACAAAAGTGTAGTGGATTTTGACCTGGTGAGTTTTGTAGAGGAGTGTGGAACCCCTATGTCCAAAACCGGTGTGATAGCACAAATGAACTCTCAAAATAATGACATCTTGAGAACAAAAATAGTACTTAAAAATTGATGACGTTAATACTACAGGGTCATCAGCAAAAAAATACCAAAACTACACCCATATCAAAACTGGACAGAAAGCTCATTTAGAATTCCTCATTCAGCGGTTTCACCAAAAATAACACTCAAAAGTAAAAACGAACGCGATTTTAGCAAAAGTGGAAATGTTTGGTATGAATGTAAGGCCTAAATGGAAATATTGTGAGATTATAGCTTCTGAAACAGAATCAGACAATATATCTGACAAAGAAATTACGCGAAAAAAAACACCAGTAAGAAGATCCTCAAAGAAATAGTGGTCATCAACATTTTTACAACCACACACCCAAAAGATGAGATATCATTGAAAAGTAAGCACTCAGACGAAGACGCCAAACAAGGTCAAGAAATGGAAGTATTAAATGGAAAATGTTAGATTAGTACTTTGAAAAAGAGATACCAAACCAAGCTTCAAATTATTTTTTCTGCAAAACGTAGAAAATCTGAGTAGTACATCTCCAACACTCAAGTAGGAAATACAATCAAATGGCAGACACACAGCTACCCAAAGTAGAAAAGATAAAAGAAGTAAAATTAAATTTGATGAAAACTGGAGATAATTTGTTGGATGATGACCTGGGACAAACCTACAATCACAACCGTACAAAAACTGTATTGATGGCGACTTAACATTATGCCAAAAATTTTAAAAGACTGAAAAATGGTAACCGTCAATGTACATAAAACACACCACAAACAATGAAAATCGGGAGAAAACCAATTAACCCACCAAAAGTTTAAAAAAATACAAAAAAAAAAACAGTACAATAGCTGGATATCACTAAAGAGGGAAACAAAATGATAAATTATTAAATCGAAGATACAAAAAAATTTTAACCCCAAATTAAAAAAAGCATCAACCGATATAATACCCACACATCAACCAAAAATAGTTTTACATTTTCTAAATAAATTTCATTTGCACCAAAACAAATGACAAAAATATGATTAATTAAATCCAAAAACGATTTACAAATTAAAATGGAACCCCGAAGATGCAATAATATATTTGAAAAAATTCTGGTACAAATATAAAATATAATTCTGTGAAAAAAACGTGAAATTTTATCTTCTTTTGAAGAACAAATATTGTGTGGTAGCGTTGCATGGGAAATGGCACAATTACAGGTTATTCTTGAAAAAGACGAAAAAATGACTTTGAATTTTGTTGGATTTAAAAAAATGCGTATTAAATTTAATTGCAGCATGAGACCAAAAATGTGTGGAGAAACTTAAAAAAAAACAAAAAAATTGAAAAAATTAAAAAAAGGATGACTAAAACGGATCACCAAAAAAAAATTTTACCCCCAAAAAACAAAAAAACCAACCCAAATTCTTTCCCCTTCCTTTTTTTTTTCCGGGGGTGTGTTTTTTTGGGGAGGACCATTCCCTCAACTTGAACAGGGTAGTATGACATGGTTCTGTGATTTTTGGTCAAAAATGATTGGAAATATTTTGAAAATTTACCTCATTTCTTGTTCAAAAATTTTCAAACTGATTTTTCTGGAATCATCAGCTGAAAATATTGAGGATGCCACTTTTTTCTTCATTAAAATATGTCCTTGTTTTGTTTCTTCGCTCTTGTTTATACTCTGTATCATAATTTTTGCAACGAAACTACCGTTTGGGAGAAATTCATCGAAGCCCCCTTTTATCCAGAATTAAAATAATTTTATTTCACCGAAACTTGCCAAATTGGTAAGCCGACCCATTCACCACGTAAAATTTATTTCATTAAACTAAATTTCTTTCGATGTGCTAAAATTTCGTATTTTTTCGTCTTTTTTCAAAAATTTAAATTTTCGATTTTGAAGTAGAAATGGTATAAAAAGAAATTAATTTAATTTTAACTAGTGGTCAAGACCGTTTTTTACGGTTTTTAATTAATAAAGAATAATTCGTAAATTTTACTATAATTTAGACACCTTCGATAGCAAACGCGCGTTTTTTGAGTGTTTTTTCAAAAGACGATTTATTAAGTATAAATAATCGATCTGAAAAAATAAGATTATACGAAGTACGCTTAAAAGTGACATCTTGCGTTAAAAAAAGTTTTTATTCAAAAATTTGAAAATGGCAAAAAGTTTCCCATCAAGAGAAAAAAAAATTGAAAAAGTGCAAATTTGTTAAAATTTTCTCGAGAACTTTTGTTACATACAAAAATACTTTTGTATGTAAAATGTAAAAAAAATACAACTTTTTATTCTCATTTTTTTATTTGAACGTTTTTCTTTTTATTGTAATTATTAAGCATTATCAAATATTCAAATTAAATCAAGTTCACAACTTAAACAGTAACTGATACAGTATTTGGAAAATAGTAATTTTCATATGTTGTTAGAGGGCAGATCGATATTTTCATGCAGTTTTATAATTCTAACATATGTTAAGAAATCAATATATTGATAACTTTGAAATAATAAGCCCATATGTTTTTATCATTTTAATTTATGATAATCTGAACTAATTTTTGATGACCCATAAGAATATTTTATAATATTCCATAAAACAGCGCAAAAACGTCGGATTTGTTAAATATACGTAAATTCAAATGCTTACATCAAATAACTTGCTTTAAAAGTTATATAAGACACACCTTAACAAAGTGGTACTTTCATTCCGAGTTAAAAAGACTGTTTAAATTATTTTAAGAACGATGAATTTTTATTTTCAGGCTTTCAAGGTTGTGTGAGACTCTAAACTGACACATTGTCGGTGACTGAAAACTAAGAGCTTTTGAAAAACAAAAAATACTAATTTTTAAATATATGGATTAAGGGCCCTCGGTTGACAGATCGTGACTATTTGGAGAATACAAAAAACCCGGGATACTAGCACCTAATCACTAGCCTTAAAAGCAGAATAAGCCAATTTGCTTGGTCAAATTTGGGGTGGATCAACCAATCAAATGCTCGGATTCCGCATTTTACAAATAGTCACGATCTGTCGGTTAAGGGCCCTCAATCCATATCGCTAATCTGGTGAAAGATCATAAATTATTCCCGACAATTACACTCATAGTTACAGTATCTTTACAAGAAGACTTTTTTGAAACTGCAAAATATATCTCCCAGACGACAAATCCGAATTAGTTTAAACTTTCGCGTACCGATCTTTTTTAAATACGTTGACTAACAATTTTAAAATAGCCAATAACCGTCTGAGATTTTAAAACTTATCTTCTCTGAGGATACATTTACAATGTATTTCTCAGAACATGCTCACATAATTAGGACGAGCCTTTTTCAATTACCTTCTACATTACTAATCGGAGAAGCTGTTTTGAGTGGTGAACTCTCTCATTTTTTGTATTCAATAACTTAAACCTACGTACCGCTCAAAATAGCTTCCACGATGAGTATAGTAGCATATTTTTATCTTTGAATTTCGAAATAAATGTAACGTGGCCACGGGTGGTGAGACTTAAGGATTGCAAGCAAAAAAAAGTTTTTACTACTATCGAATAACTAGTTCTAGAATATCGGATTTGCTTGCAAAAATAATTTATTTATTTAAAATTCTAAACGTAGGATAGTCTCAAATTACCAAGATAATAATCACAGCAAAAAATAACATAAATGAAAGTATTTCAATATTATAATTGTTAAGTTTTTGCCGACATATTACAATCAATTTTAGCCTGATCAATGTAATAATGGTGCGAGTAAATCTGCATAAAAAAGTGATTCCGAGAATTCTGAAAAAAAAATTTTAAATTTCTCTGATGCAAAGTTAGCTTAGGAATTTGAGAAGATTAATCTGCAGAAGAGAAAAAAAATCGCATGTAGCGTTCGTTGAGAAAAAGTCCGTTTTTCTAAAAAAAAGTTACATTTTGCCTATATTTAATTATGGCAAGAATTTTGAAAAAACAATTCGCGAATTAACTCCCGTTAGTGGCCGACAATCTCTTGGACCCGTAGTGTCTTTGCACCATCCGTGTGGTTGCATTTGAATTCAAGCATATAACCGACGATTCATTATCAACATATATGTTTTTCAATGATAATTAATATTATACACAAAGAATTTTCTACTGTCCTTGTAGAAACAATTTTTTAAAAAAGTTTTATAAAAGGTCATCAAATGTGAATAAGAAATTAAAAACTCTCTCATTTTCGCTGATTCTGACAAACAAGTGCATAAAAAACACGAATTTAGGGTTAACTTGACATTTTAAAATTTGAAATATTAACCGTCACAATTTGGGTATGTACTCTGGCAAAAAAATTGAATGTTTTAAACAAAATCTCTATAAAATGACTCTTTAATTTTTGTGACGATTTATTTATCTCTTCTTTCTGTCGCCTACGCATTCTTATGTTACCTTATTTCGGAAGTTTGGACTTCAAAGAACTGCTCTATTTAAACCGAGGCCAATTTAAAAATGCAATAAAAGTCTTAGAATTCGTGACGATTCTTTTTAGGGTCTTACACGTGATTTGAGTACTTTTGGAAAAAAAACATGGTACAGTAAATTTGAAAAGTACTCAAATTACGTCAAAAAAATTCCAGGGGTCAATTCAAACGTTTTTAAGACTTTTTTCACATTACAACAAAGTCCGAATAAAACCATGTGATGAAAAACCAAAAATAAGGTTTGAATATGTCATAAATTAATCCTTATTTCTCGAAAAATAAGATCACGTGACGTTTTTGGAGAATATAATTATGTCAAAAACTCCTTGAATGCGGTTGTAATTGGCCCCAAAACTTTTCGACGTAATTTGATCACTATTTGTTTACTTGAACCAAAACCTAATTCCTATTTGAAGGTCACGTGATCGTTTTTAGACTTTATGTAACGGGAAAAAAGTCTTAAAAACTTTTAAGGAACCACTTCCTTTCTTTCAAAAATTGATTTAAGCAATTTTACATGATTAAGGGTCCTAAATTGCGATAAAAAGGCCATTGCACCACGGATGGTGCAAAAGACACTACGAGAGTTAAGATGAATTTATAAAATATTCTCTGATGCGATTGTAGAGAATCTTTTGACAAATAATATCGGCATTATGTAATTTTCGGATACGTGTATATCACGAAATAGATCTATGGAGAGAAAAAGCAGCAATTAGGTGTTATGCATTAAACGGTTGGTTTTTGTATATTTTGAGACATCTATCACTTTTATAAATTTCAAGGTTACTAACTGCAATGTGCAATCGAAAACATAGATGTCCACTTAATTTTCACAAAAGATATTTGAGTTTAAAAAAAAATTTTCCCCAGCACATTGCTGGAAGCACCCACAATCCCCTTAAGTCTCACCACCCGTGGCACGTTACATTTATTTCGAAATTCAAAGATAAAATATGCTACTATACTCATCGTGGAAGCTGTTTGAGCGTACGTAGGTTAAGTTATTGAATACAAAAAAATGAGAGGAGTTCACCACTCAAACAGCTTCTCCGATTAGTAATGTAGAAGGTAATTGAAAAAGGCTCGTCCTAATTATGTGAGCATGTTC
Source organism: Oikopleura vanhoeffeni (assembly GCA_004367855.1). Taxonomy (NCBI): domain Eukaryota; kingdom Metazoa; phylum Chordata; class Appendicularia; order Copelata; family Oikopleuridae; genus Oikopleura; species Oikopleura vanhoeffeni. Next base: position 112,825 of record SCLH01000346.1, read on the forward strand.
TGAGAACTACATTGTAAATGTATCCCTAGAGAAGATAAGTTTTAAAATCTCAGACGGTTATTGGCTATTTTAAAATTGTTAGTCAACGTATTTAAAAAAGATCGGTATGCGAAAGTTTAAAACTAATTCGGATTTGTCGTCTGGGAGATATATTTTGCAGTTTCAAAAAAGTCTTCTTGTAAAGATACTGTAACTATGAGTGTAATTGTCGGGAATAATTAATGATCTTTCACCAGATTAGCGATATGGATTGAGGGCCCTTAACCGACAGATCGTGACTATTTGTAAAATGCGGAATCCGAGCATTTGATTGGTTGATCCACCCAAATTTGACCAAGCAAATTGGCTTATTCTGCTTTTAAGGCTAGTGATTAGGTGCTAGTATCCCGGGTTTTTTGTATTCTCCAAATAGTCACGATCTGTCAACCGAGGGCCCTTAATCCATATATTTAAAAATTAGTATTTTTTGTTTTTCAAAAGCTCTTAGTTTTCAGTCACCGACAATGTGTCAGTTTAGAGTCTCACACAACCTTGAAAGCCTGAAAATAAAAATTCCATCGTTCTTAAAATAATTTAAACAGTCTTTTAACTCGAATGAAAGTACCACTTTGTTAAGGTGTGTCTTAATATAACTTTTAAAGCAAGTTATTTGATGTAAGCATTTGAATTTACGTATATTTAACAAATCCGACGTTTTGCGCTGTTTTATGGAATATTATAAAATATTCTTATGGGTCATCAAAAATTAGTTCAGATTATCATAAATTAAAATGATAAAAACATATGGGCTTATTATTTCAAAGTTATCAATATATTGATTTCTTAACATATGTTAGAATTATAAAACTGCATGAAAATATCGATCTGCCCTCTAACAACATATGAAAATACTATTTTCCAAATACTGTATCAGTTACTGTTTAAGTTGTGAACTTGATTTAATTTGAATTTTGATAATGCTTAATAATTACAATAAAAAGAAAAACGTTCATAAATAAAAAATGAGAATAAAAAGTTGTATTTTTTTACATTTTACATACAAAAGTATTTTGTATGTAACAAAAGTTCTCGAGAAAATTTTAACAAATTTGCACTTTTCAATTTTTTTTTCTCTTGATGGGAAACTTTTGCCATTTTCAAATTTTTGAATAAAAAACTTTTTTTAACGCAAGATGTCACTTTTAAGCGTACTCGTA
>SCLH01000346.1:114041-126679 GCA_004367855.1 Oikopleura vanhoeffeni
CATACTCAAAATACGTTGCTTACAATTTTCGAAATGTTTTTTTCGGCAAGGAAAAGGGAGTTATCATTGTTCCAGACTAATGAAGAGAGATATTCTAAATCAGAGAACAGAGTTCAGAAAGCCAAGGTTCGAGTTATTATATACAGTTCGCCTATCACTATGGAGAAATCGTTTTTTGAAAAAAATAAAGTTCATTTTTATGGCTTATTCATCAAAGATAATTGAATTTTGAACTTTTTTCATTATTCTCCAATTCACCGTGATGAGCCTTCAAAGTTCAAGTAAAAAACTATTTATATTCAATTTTGGTTCGATTTTAGTGCGTGCATTTGGCTCGAACAGATACGAAAACGTGTATGCAGACGATTCAGATGAGCTATTAAATTCGAGATCACATTTGAATAGCCAGTGTGCTACTTAATCTTTGTAATTCATATGTGATTTTAAAAAATGTGTATGGTTTTCCGATGAAGTACCTGAAAACTAAACCTCTATTCTCTTGCATTTATGCGAGAAACAGAATAAAAATTTTGGAAAAAATTATTGGCCTCCAATTTAAATCATCCTTGATCTTGGGCCAGTAAAATAATGAATTTCTATCGCATTTATTATCTCCGCAATACCGCTCAAAGTGGCGTCCCCGAATGGCGTTTTCAGTGTGAGGGGAATTTCAATGGTTTTGGGTGTGAGGGGGTTAAAGGCCATTGCACCACGGATGGTGCAAAAAAACACTACGAGAGTTAAGATGAATTTATAAAATATTCTCTGATGCGATTGTAGAGAATTCTTTGACAAATAATATCGGCATTATGTAATTTCGGATACGTGTTATATCACGAAATAGATCTATGGAGAGAAAAAGCAGCAATTAGGTTTATGCATTAAACGGTTGGTTTTTGTAAATTTTGAGACATCTATCACTTTTATAAATTTCAAGGTTACTAACTGCAATGTTGCAATCGAAAACATAGATGTCCACTTAATTTTCACAAAAGATATTTTGAGTTTAAAAAAAAATTTTCCCCAGCACATTGCTGGAAGCACCCACAATCCAATTTCTCGTGTTCTGGATGGTCAGATACAAGAAAAACAATACCGAATTTGAGACCGTGGTCGAAAATAACTACTGCACCCACAATCCCCTCGAAATGACCCTTTACCAAGGCTGACAATTTAATGATCAAAAAAGGTTCTTACTGGATTTCGAAATATTCGACCTTTAGCCGTCAAATAAAATAATTAGGACTAAAACTACAAAAATTCTTAAAATAAAATCGATAAAACCAAAAAGCCTGAAATTTCGAAAAAAACATTTTTTGTTGTTTTAGTTCTTTATGCTATCCAAACATATACGATCAAATTGATGCATTTTTATAATCTGATACAGTAATTCAAATTTGAGTCCCCCCCCCTTATAATCAATTTCAATTCAGGATTATGACCCGTATGCGTGGGACGTTACTGTTGGGGAACAAAGTTGGACTTCCTTGACTAACAAAAAGATCTCGTACTGGTCAAAAAATTGTATAGTTGATTCGCGTCCTTTAACTAGCACTGTCCCATTCGCTCAATCTTGTCATAGTACAATCTCGTTCTCAATCATTCGTAAGTATTAAAAATAAATTTCAACCCAACTTTCAAACAATACAAAAATGATGCAATACAGTGACGTACACAAATTAAGCAGAAATTTGAAATAAAATTAACAAAAAATATTTTTTCGAGATCATTTTTTTCGAAATTGACTTTGAAATTAGTTGGTCAAATTTCGCACTTTGAATTTGTTGGCATTGATCTACAAAATGAACATAAAACATATTTTGATAACGATCTTTGATTTTTGTTCCGATTCCATATCATGTTATACGAGTCCATATTACTAATAAGATGATTATTTAGTCATTTGACACCAAAAATCTCATATTCCAAATTTAATCTGCGTTAATATTTGTGTTGAAAGAACAAACGCATGGTACTACAATTTTGAAAGCTAAAATTTACAAAAAAGTAATTTCAAAGGTAGCAAATCAAAATTAAAATACAAATGTATCCTAGCCGTTAATGAATGCGTGGATGGATCTCACAAATGCGATTCTAGAGCTACCTGTACCGATACTCGAACATCTTACGAGTGTAAATGCCAGTCAGGATTATCAGGAAATGGTTTCCAAAATGGAGATGCTTTCGCAAGAATGCAAACAAAAACTCTTGGTTGTTTTGTTGACCCATTTGCAACAACAACACCAACTGAGGCTACAACCACAACAACAAAAACCACTACAACAACAACTACCACAATAGCCACTACTACAACAACAAAAACAACCACTCCAGCAACCACAACTCCAACCACTACCACGACCACGGCTACCACAACAACTACCCCTCACGATTACTCTTGGTGGTGCGCACGAGAAGGGGAAATATCTCCACCAGAATGGCTATTCCCTTGGCCAAAAATTTCCCGCTGTCAATATCCAACATGCGAAGCAGAGATAACTATTATTGACTCTTGGAAAAAATTGAAAAGTCGAAAAAATCGAGAGGCGTATGTTTATGGATGGTCTGCTCTTATCAAAGTTCCGGCTGTTCATTATGATAAAGACGGATTTTCGATTTTAATTCGATTACCTGCTGAGTTGGAACGAGGAAGTTTCCAAGTTTGGAACATGAACTTTTGGAATTTTTACAGGGGTCATAATGATGGCTTTGAAGTTCTTTTGCATTCAAAACATTGGACTGCCGGCGATACAACCGATATTCATTCGTTTCTCATTGTTGCGGAGAGACTTTCAACCCCAGAACTACGTACGTTGTAATTTTTTAGGGCCGAATTGCAGAAAGTGACTTCAATTTTTGTATACATTTGTAGTAAAAGTAAACCCCGGTATATCCTTTTCCAACGAAACTTCATCGCAAAAACCTTTAATATCTCTAAAGCGCGTGTTCGAATCCCACTAATGTTGTCTTAGTGATTGTCTTGAGTATGATTATAGGCAAGTCGGTGTGTAATCACTCAAGCAATCACTTAGACAACATCAGTGGGATTCGAACACGCGCTATAGTGATAGTAGACGTTTTTGAGATGGAGATTCGTTGGGAAAAGGTTATACCTACGGGACACGTAGGTTTAATCTTCGATATGTTTTAAATACTACTGTACGCAATAAGTATAGTAAAACATTTTCCATTTTAGGTAGGTTTTAGGGTGTTTTGTATGAAACACGTCAAATTTTTTTTATTTGCCCATGGCAAAAGAATTTATCGACCGGCATTCCAATCATTGCATTATTTTTAATTTAGGAAAAAAGTCAAGAGTTTATTAATCTGACAGATAAGAATCAGTTATCAAACTTCTTAAGAGGGGGTGTAGGGGACCAATTTGAAGTCGACCTGAACCAGAATGTGTTTGACCATGTATAATTTAGTACTAGAGAGCAATTTATTTAAAAACGCATATGAAACGAATGATTATTTTCGAAATAAAGAAAATTTTGAGAGTAATCTCGCGCGGAAACAAAAAATTGATTTTTTAGGAGATAAGAATAATCAAACCATAAATAAGAATGATAACTAACTAAGAAGATAAAATAAAAAGTCTCATTTATTTATCAATAAAGTTCAAATTCAGATTGAAAGGAAATAATAACGCAAAACGATTTTTGCCACCTACTACTTACCTTTTTGTACTTGGCTTAAGGAGTCGGTGCATTTTGACAGATTTGCACTTTTTCATTTTTTTTTCTCTTGATAAGAAACTTTTTGCCACTTCAAAATTTTCAAATAAAAATATTTTCAAACATAAGTTCCCACTTTTGAGTTTACTTCGTTTAATCTGACTTTCTTCAGATCGATTGATTTTACTCTATAAATCGTCTTTTGAAAAAACACTTAAAAAACGCGCGTTGGCTATCGAAGGTGTATAAATTACAGTAAAATTAATTATTCATTTTTTATTGATATAAACCTTAAAAACGGTCTCGACACTAGTTAAAATTTATTTAATTTAATTTATACGTTTCTACGTCAAAATCGAAAATTTTAAATTTTTTTCATGAGTTTAATTTATTAAGTTTAACGTGATGGATAGGTTGGCTTACCAATTTGACAGTTTTGGTGTTATAAATTTTTTTAATTCTGAATAAAAGAGGGCTTCGATGGATTTTTGCCAAACCGTAATTTCGTTTCAAAAAGTATGATTCAAAGTTATAACAAGAGCGAAGAAACAAAACGAAGGACATATTTGAATAATGTGAAAGTAGTCATTCTCAATATTTTCAGCTAATGATTTCAGAAAAATAAGTTTGAACAAGAAATGAGGAAAATTTTCCAAATATTTCTAATTATTTCTGACCAAAAATCACAAAACCATGTCATATGATTTTTCAAAAAGCATACAAAAAATATGTGGTCACTTACGCGAAATGTTAAAGTGGCCATTTTGAAGAATGTTATTCGTTGATTTGGAACAAATATTGAAAAACAAAATTTGCAAAAAATAATGCATTTTTTTATAATGTTCGGAACTTTTTTTTAAAATTTCTCATAATTTGTCGAATTCGAAATCAACATTTTTTTAAAAAGCAATAATTCGAAAATTCTGTAGTTACAAAAGTTGCCTGGATTATGAAACATCACTTTGATGCTATATTGAATGAATATATAAACTTAGTAAAAAGTTGTCATCAAGAGCCCATATCCGTATCTGTCAACGCAAATCTGGACAAAAATGTGTAAGGAGCTTATTTTTCCTAAAACGTTCAAAACTTTATATTTTCTGTATTTGAACTCGATAAGTGGTATTTTTAGAGTCCTAACTACCCTAGAAAGTACTATTCTAGAAAGAAGTCTTTTTTGTTGGCAGTTTGATTTTGAAGTTTGAAGTTTAGTTTTGATCGCAAAAATATAATAAGTATATTTTCTAAAACTGCATTGAATTCTGCGTCAGTAAGGATCTTAAAATTTAATTTTGAATAAAAATTAAAAGAAAAATATTTTTTTTCCGACTAAAATTTAATTTTGACATGTGACTACGACCTCTCTGGAGGACAACTAAGAGGTTGAATCAAAATTCTTTGAGTTAAGTTTCATGGACGATCGTTTAACCTTTGCGGAGATAATAATCGAAAAAATGAATTTTCAAATTTTTTCAAAATAGTTACGTTTTGAAAACCCATGATTTTAAGGCTAAAATAAACTGTTTTTCTAGATTTCAAGCGCTATGATTTTTTTCGAAAAGTTTTTGAGTTAGTTTTGTAAATACTATTAATTCTGTCATTTTAAAAAAATAAATCAAGTCCATACCTCTAAAACTCCGGGCTCAGTTACATTTTTAATTTTTCAAATAAAAAATTTTCAAACGTCATTTCCGGCGAAGTGACTATCAGTGATGATCAACTTTGACCCTGACTCGACCCCTAATGACTCAAATATTGCAAATCTGGTTGTTTCATATCTTTCTTTTGTCTACAATCAGCGTGAAATCGACTACAAAACTACGTTTTTTGCCAATTTTGCGTTGACCACCCCCTTAAAGTGACTGTACGAGTTAAATTGATTTCATCGACAGTTTTAATATGTTTCCAAATTTAAGTTTCTGGAATTGATTATGTGTGGTACACATTGTGTACACTTGAATAATAAAAACTAAAAATTACTCAGTAAAAACATGATCCAGTTAGGGAGCGGTGACTGTAGTTAAAATTATGAGAAGAATGTTTTTTCCCGATTAACTTTTCTTTCAATTCAATGGGTTATTTGGACTCTTCAGAGACTGACGGCCCTTTGATTGATTTCTTGAAAAAATCTTATTTACATGTCATGTACATCTTATGTAATTTTTGTAAAAAAAATAATAACGATTTTGAGAATGAAAAACTAGGTACTCAAAAATAACAACATGAATAACATGGTGTAACCTTGGCCTAAACTATGTAATCATCTCAAATTTTATGTAATTATGTTACAGGAATTCATCAATTTGTCCGATATCCCTAATTTTGACACCTCAAGCAAAGTTGAGACACAATCTGGCAAAATATGGGTCATTTTTACTTGAGCACTTTAAGTTATTTTCAATTGTTTAATGTGCAGTATTATATACGATTACATATCCTTTTTGCACTTAAAGTTCCAAAAACGATAAGTTTAGTTCAAAATAAGTTCTAAACTCATCTATTTTGGAAGTTTAAGTGCAAAAAGGATATGAAAGAAGGCGATCCATAGGGCCTCCGTTGCGTGATTGCGTTTGACCAGTAAGATCGTCTGAAATAAGGTCGTTGACCAATTAGGGCGTTGAAAATAGAGATTAAATGCGAACGTGCAACTGAGGGCCTAGTGATGTCCTAATTAGACATGCTTAATGTGCAACAGTATAATGCAACTAGCAATTATGAATATCTGTACGTAAATTCATAAGTTTTGGTTATTCTGAACCTTTACTAAATTTTAGCATCATTATTATTTTGGGACAATCGACAAACAAGACATCAATGCTTCGATCCAAAAATGCATACTGGAAGATCGGATAAAACAATGAATCCAATTGAGGTTTGTAAAATGAGACATGTAATAATGAGCCATTTGATATAGTTTGAATCAAATTGGCCATATCGTATGATCGTATTACCACAAAACCTTCGTATGTTATTTTGTTTGTTAGGACATTCATCGGTTGCAGCACAGTTTTCGTGGGACTAAGATATCAATTACAATAACTTACCATTTATGAAAACCCCTTGTAATAGAAACTCATCACCCTGTTATGGAAACCCATAACCCTGTAATGAAAACCCACCACCCTCAAATGAAACTCATTACCATTCATGGAAACCATTTTTGAAAAAACAAGGAATTATCATTTGTGAAAACCATTTTTAAAAAACAAGGCATGTTTGAAAAAAATTTCTGTTTTTGAAGCTTAATTTGCTCAAAAATATTTTAAAAAATTTTATAGGTTTTGACTGCATATCCCTTTATCAATTTTTGGTTAGAATGCGTAGCCACTACTCTTTTTAACGTGTGATTTTAAAGTTGTGGCTACGCATTCTAACCAAAAAGTGATAAAGGGATATAATTGTTCCCTGCACATGTAGTTTGAAAAAATATCAAAAAAATCCAAATTTTTGGCTGAAAACAACTTTTCAAATTTTGCTCAAAATTACTCTGTAATTGAAAGCCACCACCCTGTAATGGAAACCCGTCACTCTCTAGTGGAAATCCATTGCCATTCATGGAAACCATTTTTTCGCCAAAGTGGGTTTCCATAAATGGTAAGTTAGTGTAAATACTTCAAGATACTTTAAGTCGTTCGAAAATATTCTTTTTTTACGTGATAACGTGGCTCTCAATCTTTCTCTCACTATGTTGCTTGATAGTGGGTTTGCATCCCAGTGTTTACTAAATTTACTGTATGTAAATTAATTTATCGAGAACAACAATCTCGATAAAATGGGTCGATAGTGAAATGACTATATTTTATCTGACTCATATAGTACATCTATACATTTTGCTCTGTATACATTTTACTATCGAACCCGATAAAATAAAGGGAATTTAAACTCACTGTTATCAATCTTTCATACCTTTTTTAATAGCGATTGTTTTTTTACGATTTGTAACCATTATTTCAGGAAGCTGTGAGACAATCCACAACCATCAATACAATCGATGATGTAACAAAGATTATTGTGAATAAACATGGTCTTCGAAGTATAAGACAAGTATAAGATTTAAGAAGATGATTTGAGCGAGATTTTCGCTCAAGAATTGCTTATCCAACACTGTATATTTTTAATTTTTACATTTACTTTTATTTGAATGACTATACCACTGAGACATGTGATAATATGGCCGACATAAGCATCCAGGATTTACTTATAATTGTATATTATTCTGCCTTCCAAAATAAACTCGGAGATATTTATAAATTAATTTGTTTTGATCAACTAAAATATTTTAGCGCTGTTTCAGTCCCCTAAAACACCACAAAAAATAAATGACCTTTTGGTCGAAAATACTATATGATATATTATATGATATAATTTATATCACATTATAATATCTGAAAGCTAAACTAATTTTCGCGAAAATCCTGAAAAATATTTATTGAATAGCTCATCGGATAAAATTTATAGAAATGAAATTGCGAACTCTATAAGTCATTGTCTAACTTTACGATTCTTTTTATTAAAATATTTCATAGCCTATGATTCATAGACTATGAAATATTTAAATAAAAAGAATCGTAAAGTTTTCTTTTTACGCTGTTTAAACAGTTGAAATTCTGTCTGCTTATTAATAGGCAAACGGTGTGAAGAGGTTAATACAAAATAACTTTCATTTGAAAATAAATAAAGTATTTACGCCGCGTTTCGGTTTATTCCATCTTCATGTAAATAACTTTAATTGTTACATCCTCCATCAATCAATAACTGGCAGGGGGTCACTTTTCCGGTTTTTGTGCCGGAACTCAATTTTTGGCGAGTTCCGGGATTCACTTTTTGTGCCGGAACTTGATTTTGGCGAGTTCCGGTAATAATTTTCAGGGCAGGAACTCGATGTTTGGCGATTTCCGATTTTCCCTTATTTTGTCTCATCAGTAATTGAAGTTGAACAGGGATTTTGTAAGTGTACACAAAATTTATTGTGTACACTCATGGCCTGGCAAAACTTTTTTTCTGAAAAGTCTATGGTTATTGTTGAATCAATATAGTTGCTCGTTCCCTAAATCTAATCCTTTCAACATACGCTTTTATTTTGTGCCTTCCTCAGTACAAAGTGAATATATGTGGGTTACAGAAATTACTTTTAGATTGGTTTCAAACTAACTTGAAGTTTTCACGACAAAATACGACAAATAAAGAAAAAAACATGTTTTCAGTTATCATGACAGTTCTAGAACTTTTCACAAAAAATAGGGAAATAAAGCTTCAAAAGCGCTCAAATTAATTTGAAAAATTTTTATTTTTAATTCAAAAATGAAATCTACCCCTACTAAAATAATAAAATCGCAAACAACATTCAATAATGGAGTACACTTAGGGTAAAACGAAGTGTCGTTTATGACTCATAACTCATGACTTTATTGCACGCTGAATAAAGATCAGTAACCTAGAAAGCCCATGATTTTTATCAGGACTGATAAATATATAAATCATCAGAGCAGAACCAAACTCGTTTCTCTGACAAAAATTCTTATAAACGTTATTGTACCCATGACACAAAAACCAAAGGGGGGGGTACGAGTAACGAGCGATGTCCAGATTTTTTGATCCCAAAACATTTCGTTATAAATTGTGCACTGATATTAACTGGGGTGCACCCTTAACCGTAGCCACCTATCCGTACGATGTACCCTATTATCCGAACGAATTTTTTTTTGAAAGTTGGAACGAAACACCCTTACCCCGTACGGTAAAAATAGAGAAAGAATTTTTCAGATTTTCTGAAACATTTTCTATATTGTTAAATTTTTTTTCAAAAAATTAATGAAAAAACTAGCTAACTTCGCACGTTTTAGAAACTATTTGGTGATATAATATAGACTTTACAATCAATACAAAAAATAACATTTTCTATGTTTTTTGAATTAAAATCAGTTTATTCAGTATGTTTTTTTTCTTGTTTTCCATGAACCGAAGCAGGAATACTCCGGCTCTGAAATCATTTTTCATCCACAGTATTTTTCCTAATTTAAACGCAGAAGGCAAGGATGACGGATTTTCAGGGACAATAGTAAAAATTATTAATTACCAACTTGTCCCATGGTAGCTTGGTCACCGTTTCAAATTTTTGAATGAAGAACAGATTTCTGGTTTGTAACATTCAAATAATTTTTTCCAAAGATAACCTGATGATAAACGTTCGCCAAACTACGACCATATCTCCCGCCATATCGATTACGGGGCTCCTGCTTCCTTTATCACTAGATTTTTTAGCCAAAAATTTTGTATTTGATTCAGCCTTTTGCTAACGTCTCATTCCGATTGAACTTTTAGATAGCCTAAAACCAGAGCTACCAATATCTTGGTAATAATATGAATTTACAAAAATTGGTCCGAATCCGGACCGAATTGTACCATTTTTTTAGAAAGAAAAATAGTAATGTTAACAAATCTTCAGTATTCCCGAAAAAAAAACAGATGAAAACTAAATTTGTCCAATGAAACTTTTTTTTATTTTATTTCTCAGCAAGATAATTTGTGCCTCAGTTTGAGCTATCTAAAGACAGTTTCGAAAAGTTTGTTTTAAAGCCTAATTTAAAAAAAAATTTGGCTTGAAAGTCCAGTAAAAAAATACGAGGGAAGCCCCCGTAATTGATATACTGTTGATTAATCAGACAGCGAGCGCTCTGGGTTCTCCTTCGCTGGTAAGTGATTATTTTCACCTTTAAAGGTTAATGTCGGGCCTTTATCAATTTCTTTTGACAATTTATCTGAGTTATTTTGTAAACGAAAGTTAAGAAATAAAAATCCCAATATCTTGAATTTGTATTCCCAAGCCATAGTGCACTATTATAGCGATTTCGAAATATTAAAAAAATCATTTTTTGCTCTTTTTTTCCACTCGAACCCGAAAAAGGTACCCTATTCCCGACGATTGTACCCCTTATCCCCGTAACGATTTGTTGGCCGAGCCTGAGCACGGATAAATGGTTGCACCCAGTGTAATTAAGGTTCTACATTCAAATTTCTTACATTTTGGAATAAGAAAGTAGGCTAGTCAACCTGTGATATTTGGGCGAGACAAAGTTAAAACAATGGAATTTTGAGTACCTCACATTGTCCTTCCTTAGTGGACTTGGAGTTAACAAAAGGCCCTTTATGGGCCGTATCGAAATTTTAACTCCCTGGGTCCCTGAAATTGGCCAAAATACAAACCGGTCATGAGAAAACCGGCTGTTAAACCGGAAGCTGACGACAAAAACACCTGGCCAATTGTTTTATAAAAAATGAAAGTACATGAAATAAATAATCCAAATTTTTAAGTCTAGAAAAATTTGTTGCGAAATCAAAGAAAAAACACTTACTGTACTTGTACTCAGGGTTGTAAAAGGGATGGCTTTTGCGTGAGTTTTCCATTCCCTTTTTGCGTAGGTTCAAGCAAAAGATAAGCGAAAAATGGGGATAGAAAATCCGGTCGGGGATGATCCCTTTTACAACCCTGCTTGTACTGTAAGTAAAGTTAAAACCAGATGTCTAAGTTTGGCGAGTTCCAAGGTTCATTTTTTGTGCTGGAACTCGATGTTTGGCGTGTTCCAGTTCGTAAACAAAATGTCGGAACTCGCAATAAATCGACTTCCGGGACAAATACCGGAAGCGTTACCCGAGACGGAATAATATCAAATTTAGTTCCAATGTCAATCAATTTTTTAGTGGTTGATTGTCAGTGAAACGCCGACATTTATTGGCTCTTATATTTGCATTTGCGTACGATATAGGGCTGATAACTTTAAGATCAAGTGATTTTGGCATATTTCCTAAAAAAAATTAGCTGACATTCATTAAAAAATTCACAATTTCTGAAAAATTGCAACATAAGAGACAAATTTTCGCATATTTCCGAATTGCTCGTCAGTTAACATTTTACAAACAAAGTACCATAAGTACAGTGTAGTTAGTTTGGCATGCTGTGTTTTCATTACAATAACACACAAATTTAACTGCTTTATAAAACCATTGTAACTATCCACAGCATATATGTCTTTATTTGATTTATGATTTTAATTGATCAACAAGCTTTTTTCGAAACGAATTTCAGTATATGTAGAAAAAATAGTGTTGAAACATGAATTCTGCTTTTTTAACTCTTATTTTGACGTCGTTTCTTTACATTTTACCGATGGCAATTGTTTTTATGTATGCATGCTATATAATCACTTGTGTCGAGTACCCAGAAGAAGGAAAAGAGATTTATAACTGATAAATTGTAAGTATTTAACTCTCGGAGGCACAGAGCCTTTTGAAAGGCTCAAGCCACTTTTAATCATCGAAAATAGTGGAAAAAATGTTCGCAGACACTTTTCTTTTTAATGCATAATTAAAATCGGTGAATCAGGTCATAAAATATATTTAAAATTTTTTTTCACTCTTAGGTTTAAATTTCATGGCGAGTTGATTGAAAGGGCATTTTTGCCTAAGTCTCACTTCTGATTAAATAATTTTTGACTTGAAAATGGAATAACAAATTGAACTATGCCCGTTTTAAGGAAAGTCTTTCATTTTTTTTATTGGAATTTCAAAAAATCTTATTTCGATATGATATGGAAAATAAAATGTTTTGAAAAATTATTTAATTGATCAAAATCATGCAAGAGTGGTTCTCTCATACCATATTTACCTTTATATAGTCATAGTTATCAAATAATTTCATTGAATCGAGAAAACTACCGATTTTTTCCTAAAAAAGTTTTTTCATGAATATTTCGAACTTATTTAAATTTTTTTTTTTGAAATCTTATAGATATACTTCAGGACCTCGGTGCAATACTTAAGGGCCTCGGTGCAATTTGTCAGATTTGCACTCTCTCTCTTTTTTCTCTTGATGGTAAACTTTTTGCCACTTTGAAATTTTCGGATGAAAACTTTTTCGAACGAAAGTTGCTAGTTTTGAGCTTTGTTCGTATAATCTGATTTTTT